>JACXGM010031657.1:0-12890 GCA_016801145.1 Umbra pygmaea
ACCGCTTCTCGAGAGCGGTCCGCTCTATTTATGCCGTGCTTCTCGAAAAACTTCTTTATACCTCCGTCTGACGGTATCGACTTAGGGGCCTGGTCCCTATTCATTTCCTGTATGTTCCAATCTCCTCCAGACGTCCAGACTGAGTTTCAACCGTATGCAATGTCCCAGCTTGTTTTCAAAATACCGCCAGTCTCCCACTCCTGGTCTACTACTTCCGTCCCCTACCTCAACATTAATTGGACTCACCTGGTGTCCCAGGTCTTCAGCTTAGAGGGTTGCAATGAAGAAGTGGAGTGGAAGCCAGAGCATTCTTTCCGGCAAAATTGCTCAAGCTCTGTCATGTTGGCTGGGGTCCATTGGTGAACAGCAATTTTCAAATCCTTGCAGACATTCTCAATCCTCGCCACAGGTCTACGAAGCCCAGCTTTGTGAAGCGCCGGTTACATTTGTGCCTCATAAGCTGCAGCTCTCTCCAGCGTTACCATTTGCCTTGTTCCTACGTAATGTAGTGGACAGCCTCTCTAGGCAGAGTCCCGGTCGTACTTTTTTTTTTAAATAATGGTTTCAACAGTGCGCCGAGGGATTTGTTAATATACCACAACCATGGTTGGTGTTCCTCCATAACTTTACCCATAACTATTGACAGCTCATTATTATGGACTCAATTCACCTATTATGTGAGTTCTGAGGGTTGCACCAGATCTTACGTAGGTTATAGTAAGAGAGTTGAATACTTCGGTATCGAACACATTTATTTTAATGTAACGTTTTACTATAAAAGTATGTCACACTTTCAAAGTTTTTAGTAGGTTGTTCAAAACAAATGGTGAATCTCTCAATACAGTTCGATTTAATTCCAGGTTGTTACACTACAAAATATGAACACATCCAACGGGGGTGAGTACTTCAACGCAAGGCACTGTACATCCTGGCTTTTTAGAAGATAGACAGTGGATTCCAGTTCAGATCTCATCTCCTAAAACATATGATCACTAAATTGCTTTGAGTATCGATTCTAGACTAAACTTCAGTTCCAAAATGTATCAATTTTGTCTAACGGAAACTTAATTTTCTTTGCATTTACGGCCTGCTAACCTATCGCAGGCTTTTAAAATACTAACTGGAGCGAAATCCCCCACGTTGTCACCGTGACAGGAATTAAGAAAACATTTCTTGCAAGGTTATCTGCATCTCTCAATTAAAGACACTAATTGAAGACGAGCGACGCAATAGAATGTATTTCAATATACCATCCCTTATATTATCCTTTCATAAAATGTTCCCATCAGTTCAAATCTTATCCCAGGCCCCACTAGATGGGGCCACACTCAAAATAAAGAGCAATTTGAAAACCACATATAACCTCCACTCACATGTTAAGAAATTTGCACATTTGCTCTGAAATACACAGAAGCAGCCTACCAGACGATAGGAAAAACATCTTAAAGGGTTTGAGACGCTCCAGTCCATCTTCTAAACTTCCAGCAGTGTTCTTTCGTAAACACTAACCTTACGGCAAGATGACAACCGGAACCTCCTTAGTGACTCAAACAGTATTACATTCAATGCTTTAGGTATCACCTGCTGCAGTATAGCTCCAGCAACCTACTGATACTTCAGGGGGATGTATCCTATTAAGACAAACTCCTGCACACAAATTGTTTCACATACAAAATACAAAAACATGTTTGAAAATGGTTTATTTTTTAAATACAACGGTCAACTAGTCAATGTTTCTATTGAGATGCAACTGTATATTGCTCGTTTGAGTTTAGCCCCACTTCACAGTAACATCCAAGGTGATCCAGGTCTGGCAAACACCTGCGCGGTCCTACAACATTAAGCCTTGTGCTTACGAGAACAACCCACTTGTTACATAGGCGTTAACCCTGCAGTGGGACAAGACATTGTAGGGTCTGAAACAGCATCCTCAATCCATCCAATAGCTCACTACATTTTGTCAAGCATATCGCAATCTGGAATAAGGTAATTTTTAGCAAAAAGTTGCAATACAACACCTGCTGCTTTGAAGGTAAACCCGATCAATAGGATGAAAGCCAGGATCAATGGTCAATAAGTGCAATGAACAGTCAGGTGTGATAAGTAGACAGTTGCAAAGCTGCAATGGAATAGGTAACATAAAGGAACCATGCATGGTGAAGTGCTTCCTTAAGAGAAATACATACACTGCTATTTACTAGGTCAGAAGCTGCAACGACAGATGCTACCGTACATCTCCAAGAAATGGCCTGTCTGAAATAGTTACTAGCAGGCAAATCGGTTCGCTTTACTCATCCCTCCCCCGACCTTTAAAAGCAAAATGAACAAAGAGGTTTTAACGTAACAACCTCAAACTCCCAACTTCCACTAGCATTTGAGGGGAATTCAGAATGTGAAAGCTAGAAACCCTTTCACACAGCCATAGCATAGAAGTAGCAATGGGACAAAATCATCCACGAGTACAACCACTGCAAGTACACTTCTAGCAAGAAGGATAACAATTCACAAGTGGAAGAACTTTCAAAATGTTGGTGGCAGTGAACAAAAAAACTGGCCATCGAAAACTAAATATAAATCAATCTTTGGATACGTAAAAAACCCATTAGTATACAATCCCCTATTACAGACTGAGCCACTCAGTTCTCCGATGTCTCAGCCCCTCCCTCCTGGGTTTCTTTCTTGGCCCGCACCTCTTCCAGTTTCTTATCCTGGGGAGAAAGAAATTAACCAATTAGTGGCATACCAACAGTCCAAGACATGGTCCAAGTTAATTTACATTCATATCAGAGCCGTGTTGAGCCCTGGTTACAATCACTACACTACAATTCCTTTTCTATTCAAGACTTCAAATGCACCACGTTTATTAAAAAACACTGCAGACCGCAAGGCCATGAGCAGATCTGATTTCTTATTAAATGACTGCAGAGGCACTTCTGCACATTATGAACAGAGAAATTAATGTTTTAGCATCTTTATTCTTTTTGAAATTGAAGTGGGTGAGACTTCACCCTTCATACCAAAGCTGATATTTCTAGCGCAGGGTTCGTCAAAACCAGGAGGGGCAAAACACTTCCTAAAGTTACCTAACAGTTAACTGCCTGGTTTTCCTGGTTGCACCTATTGTAGAAAAACAATCTATACCAGAAAGGTTTCAGTCCTCTAGGCCAGTGGTCCTCATACCCTTCCATGGAGGGCCTAGTGTATGCAGGTTTTTGCTTTTACCTTGTACAAGCCTGATGGAGTAGCTCACTAATTGGTTAGTATCTCCCCTCACCTGGCAGTCTAGGTCCTAATTATGCTCTAATTGAAAGGAAAGACCAAAAACCAGCATACACTACACCCTCCATGGAAGGGTTTGAGGACCACTGCTCTAGGCCCTTGTTAACAGCTGTTAGAGCGTAGGGGCAACTAGACTAAAAGGGCCCTCACAGTCTGCAAGGCACCACTTAGTTTGTACAATTTCAATGGATAAACGGGTGGGTGACTGTTCAGTCAACTACTCAAAAGGACTTTAGCACGATGCTGTGTGTTACCAGACATTAGGTAACAGGCATGCAGTGAGTTGAACTGCCTTCCAATTGCTGCCTGTCAATGTGCACATTCTCACTGCTTGGCATTGAAAACTTGGGAAAGTCAGCCAACTGAAATATTTATCTTCCTGAAAATGGACATCAGAATTGGGTCAGGTTCTTGGCTAAACTGAATTGCAAGTGATAAGCCCGACATGCCTTTTCCTTGAACTTCTCACTCATGGCTGCCTGAAGGGCCTCCCTGTTCTCTTTGTTGGCCTCCATCTTCTGGTTCAGTTTCTCCTCAGCGATTTTGCTGAAGTTGCTGTTCTCCTCCATGGCTTTCCTCTGAACCTCCTTCTCATGCTCACGCTTCTCTGCTAGGTGCTTCAGAACCTCTGCTTCATGGGACTGAAAAGCAAAATGTAAAAAATGTAAAGAATTAATGGCAAAACAGAACTGCTTGGCATGTCATGATTTAAAAATAGAGCCTCTGCAATGGGGTTAATTCTTGGAGAATCAGTCAATAGAGGCTACAGCTCAAGAGCAAAAGGTCAATGTGACATTCAAGTCCTGCCCACCTTCCTTCGTTCCTCTGCTGCCTCCAGTTTCCTCTGGATCTCCTCCAGGGAGAGGTCCTTCTTCTTGGGTGGAGACAGGGGGAACTCTCCTTTGGCATCTGGAGTTGGAGCTGCCAGGATCACCTCAAATGCCTGGCCAGACGCACGCTTGTCAATCTCCTTAACCTGAATATCTATAGGGAAAACACACACATTTCAGTTTGAAATAAGGGACCACTTCCCTGGATATAAATTGAAACCCCTTGTTTTCATTAGGCTGTGGCAAAGTAAACAATTCAGGGAGAATGGGGTACAAGCAGTAGACATTTAACAGCCTCACAAAAGTCCAGTCTGCAGTTGTAGCCACTGGTTGTCAGATGTGAGCTGAAAGTGTACTGTCATGATTTGTGCCCCTTATCATCAAAACCAGACTTATGGCTAACAGCTGTGACCGTACATTTACAACTAGGGTTGTGTGGTAAATCAGTACCAGCATTTAAAAAAACAGTACTATTAGCATTTTACATGTTGCAATACTCAAACCGCATCTTGCTTTGTTGGAAAGTGAAAATGGCTGGCAAAATATCCATTGGATAAATGCTGTGGCATTCAGTGGGCATGCCTTATCGCCCAGAGAGAATGTGTCTGAAGAAATGTGAGAAAGCTGCCTTAGAAATGGCAGCTGAGCGCAATCATCCTTGTGTTGATCGTATTGAAATACAAACGTACTTCACTTACAACCCTAAAAAAGGGAACGCCAAAACATTGCAGCACCAGTTTGTGAAATGCATCTCAAAAGAGGGGCCAAAACTAAACCTCAAAGCATCTGACAACCACCCTGATTTTTTCAGTGACTTCAAAACACAACAAGCACAGTAACAAGTAATTGAAGTGTAGATAAATATATTGATGGTATAGTAAAACCAGATTAATTGTGTAAAACATTTTAATTTGCACACATCCCCAGTTTCTTCACTACCAAGTTAAGACCCGTTGAACTCCCAGAGGCAGTGGTGCTCTTCACCCAAAGTACCACACCGGGAATAAAGCAAGGAGGTCGGCATTCATTGAAAAGCTTAATTGCCCTAGTAGGCACCATCACATCCACTAATGCACACGTGTTCCCATTCAGTGAATAATCAAATATACTGGGCCAGTTGAAAAACATTTGAACAAAAAACATTAACTCTTGATTGGAACTATCAAATAACTATAAAACTAACACGTTCAGCATTACTCTGATGTGGTTCGATTACTCAAAATTAAATTTCAAAATAAGAAATTAATAAATGATAACTAAATGACCTGACTGGATCAGCTAAAAATAAGAAATCAACCCCTGGGGGAAAACCCAGTGTTTAGATTACAGATTAGGGCAATTACACCAAACAAATGGTATTAAAAACAATACCATAACAGAATATACACAACATAACATTGTTTTTTACATATACTACAGTTTCAAGTAGTCAGAATTTAATAAACATTAATAAAATGTTTAAAAAGCATTTCATACATCATTGGTCATCAATGATTTCTCTGAAATCAATAGAGTTACCAAAGCAAGTATTTATATTGAAGTCAAAACGTTGGTATGGGAACAATCCCAAACATGACTTGCCTCAGTCATCAATTTCTAGAGGACAGATGAACGGTTTTCAAAATGTAACTTACCTCCACAGGGGGACTCCATTTCAGCAGTGGACAGCAGGTAAATTAACCTGTAGGGAACACAAATCAGTAACGCAGTCCTTTACATCCGTTACACTTTCCCTAACCTAGACCCCAACACTAACCCAGTTTAGACCCCAAATTCAGAGCAAGCTTGCCTAGACCTGCTAATGTGTGTCATTGAAAAGAATGAGCTACGCCCTTTCCCTGGAGACTTGATGTCTCCAATCTGCACAAGGTGCCCATATCTCTAAAACCCTAGCACCCTCTAGTGGAAAACAATTCACTGTTCACGTGGCTCACTGCCAACACCCCACATTCAGTCATTAAGTCTCCCGAGTGGTACAATGAAGGTTTGCCATTAACACTAACCAGATAATTCTAACTGAGAGTCAACGCTTGTCAGCTGTCAAATACAACATTTGAACTGAAGGTGTAAACCCCTCTGAAGGAGGACGATGACATAAGGAGGCTTTGGAATACACTGGATAACCAATGCAGCTGAAACGCAAAGCCCACTCAACGGCGACACCCTTCGTTTGTGACCGTGATCATACCACCGCCCTATTATTGAATCTTACAAAATGGATCTCTTGCATGCAAAGCTCAACTACATGGCTCAACCATTGAGAACTGCACAGGAAAATTAAGGCACTTAAATATAGACTTGGTATTTGCAATGCCTGGCTAATGTACAGTACCGTACCATTTATAACGTAGTGGCAACGTTATTAACCAAAGGCTAGAGCTTATGTGATAGGGTATAAAAACAAGCATAAAGACTGACTATTCACACATTCTACAGACCACATTCAGACTACTGCAGACATGAGCACCTGTTTGTACATTGCGCTCCTTTACATTTTCCCTCCGAAAATGGAGAGCTCAGTCTCTGAACGAACGTGCAAGACGTTGTGGTTTGTCAGTTCAAATAGAACTGTCAAAATTACATAGACTGGTGGGGTGGGGGGGGAAGACACCTGCAGCCATTACATAAAAACTAACATTTTGCATTGATAGCTAGTCTACCTCTATAGCTAGTCTACATTAAAACTATTATGGTATACCCTAAACGTTAGGATAGAGCGAAAAAAAGGCGCATTTGTATGATTGCAGAGAGCAGCTGCAAACAAAGAGCGCGTGGCTGCGTCCACCCGTTTTGCTACACGAAAGATAATTGCGTTTGATCTACAAGTTCAAATTCAGACACGGCACCAGAAGACTTTAAAAACGTCGAAAATGCTTACAATAATAATAATAATAACAAATAAAATTACGGACGAGCAGCTCAAAAAAAACTAAAGTACAGTAAACTGCAGTCACTGCAAATCAGCAAGAAAACAAAGGGCTACATTACACTACTGCTATTTATGTGCATCATGCATGGCTGAAGTGTTAAAATCACCTGGATTAATTAACTGGTTCAAAATTCGACATTACATTTGTTTCACCAGTACCATTCAACTGACCACCACTACTAGCAGTCAAGCATTAGCAGTGTCAACACTTCATAAACAGTATCAGTGCTACTGAACAGAAGAACAATAGCTGGCTAATTCACGTAACAAACACGATTTTGGAGAGACAAAAAAACAGCACCGTACTGCACAATACCAGCTACAACATTACATTTTAAAAAATCGATAGTCATGTGGTAAATTTCGCTAAACAGACAATAACGTCACACCCACCTTTAACCGTAATATCAGCAGCTCACCTACACCACAGAGCTTTGCCGCGAATTATGCTCCAGCATTGCCAGTTCGCGCATAAAAAGCCTAAAATCGTGTCGTCACAAACATGTCTTCAATTCGATTGGCCGTTCTATCGTTTCTCTGCCCCTCTGGTAGTTGTAGTTTTTATGCTTTCTGCTGGAGACGTCAACACACTAAGGAGAGCATATCAGACAATTTAATTGCTTGAATAAACATAAATCATTGTTTGACCCTATATTAAGAAAATATGGGTATTGTGTTAGTTATATGTCAAACGTATGTAAATGATATTGCATTTGTCAACCATTTAAGTGTACGATTATAAAGTCTTCCATTTATTTTTGTAATGGTGAGTGCTTGGGGTTAAGGCTGGATTGGTTGTTTATCTTACTTTGATCGTGATTTTTTTCTACATTTTAGACTGGTAGAGTGAGCAACTATACATTTATAGAATAAAAAAATATTTATTGTTGTCTTGTCATACATCCTGTATCCACAAATGATTTGATTATTCGAAAGGACTGCACGCTCAAATCTGAAAGATGCCACTTGTTAGCTGTCACAACACAGCACTCCAACACTCCTCAGGGAATAAGAAATCTCTAAAGATATGATGTTTTTGCTGGAGAAGGCAGTAAGCAAGAGAATGGAAGAGAGCGAAGATAAAGATAATGTTTTTATTTTACCTACCCCAGAAGGCAGCATATACTGCAAGACAACAACACACTCATGCTCATTGTCAACACCCAGCTACCATCATCCACCTAATGTGAAAAAGAATGTCTTAATAATGGTGAACATCTGAATAACTAGCATTGCTAGTTCCATATATGCTCTTAACAACTAAGCCAGATACAATGTCAGACCTCATAGTGTATCTCGTTCTGACAAGCACCAGCAGCTATAGGATTTAATGGGCCAGATGAGAAGAAGCAGCTTTGGGATTTAATAAAGTTGATGCCCTGTATTACGCAGAAATAATTTTTTGTTTGGTTTTGGGAGAATGGAATAACTGTCTTTCAAAAGACCATTCCAATCAATTAAATGTATTTCATAAAGTCTATTTTACTACAACCATTATCATAAAGTGCTTATGAGATACCCAGCCAAACAACGATGAGCACAGTGTCTAGGAAAAACCCTACTTGGGTCAGAACCTAGACAGTAACAGGGAGGAGTGGGACTTCTGTATGTACAGATGACCAGTTGGTCAATAAATACAGGTGGACTATGTCCAGAGTCTTTAGGCGGAATCCAGATTAGCTGCAGACTAGGTGGACAGGGATGACCAGGTGGGCTGTGAGTTGTAACAACCAGTTTAATTAGGCCAAAACTAGATGTACAAAACAACCAAGTGTTCTTTGGCCAGGGGCAGCTAGGAGTCTTTAGGCCAGGTATTCCAGGTGATCCAAGGGCTCAGGTCCTCTAACAATTCAACTGAAGAGCAGAAGAATTAAAAGACCACTCCTTAGATGCAAAAGGAGACAAAATAAAATTCAGATGTTTCATTTCTTGCTATTTTTAGCTTTTGTTCAAACTGGGTAATATCACACTCTGAATTTTTGAAATGTTCCTTGGTTTATATTTAGATTGCTTTGTTTCTGTTGTCGTCTTGAATTGGGCCTAGCTTGTGACTTACTTAACCAATCAAGTTCAACATATTTTACATAACTCAGCTCCATGCACTGTAGTTGCAATCTGTGATGTGTTTTTTTAATTTGTATAGCTCTATAGAGAGCGTGAATATTCAGCCCATTGAAGTCAGTGGTAATTGATCGAACTGCTGCGGTTTAGTCTGCATCCTATTTATAGACCACACTCACTGAGTCCAATCAACTCTCTCGACTATGGCTTCAACGTTTTAACTGGATACATTTTTATACAGTCATCCTCTGTAACAAAGCCAGAGGCAATACAAAATGAGGCACAATATGTTGATTGATCTGGCATAACCATCCATCAAAACAATTCACCCTGTTATGAATTACTTGACTGACATCAGAATATATTAGTTTATTGTGCACCTCGGCCATCAATGGATTTCAGTCTCAATTTGACTTGCATGGTTTGACAAAGGACCTTCCACACTTTCAGCTCGTGTTGAATTGGTTTAGGAGGCCTCATTTTGGCCGTTGAGAAAAGAATGAGCAGATGGTATAGGCTGCAACTTTGCTTCCAGTGACCTGCCAGCATTGGTTTTCCCTCTATGGGCTGGTCCTATATTCCACCACAAAGACAAACAGATTCACAGTACTACACTGACAGCAAAGAACAATATGTCCAGATGTGTGTTCGCAGGGGATTTGAGATAAAATTGTGTGTTTGTGTGTCTATGTGTGAGCACATGTCTGTGTATATGTGTACATTTGTGCATGTGTGCCAGTTGGCCTTGGTTCCAGACAGATCACTACCATTCTATTGGATTTAAGTCATATTTCTATTTTGGGATTTAAATGACCTGCACAGAAATACATGGTGTAGTGAAATTGTTTAAGATATTAGACTACACAGTAAAAACATCTGTGTTAAATCAACACTCTAAGTGTTAAATTAACACTATTCAGTGTGTATATAGGTCCACTGGACCTATATATACACTGACAGTGTTAATTAAACACTGATGTTTATGCTGTGTAGTTGATCATTTCCCATGGTAAACATGATGTTTGTACATTCTTTATAAAAAGGAACTGGAATTATCAGGATTATGTGAAACATGATATAATATAATAGTTTTGTATAAACCAAAAATATATGTTTGGAAAATTTTAATCTACTTTTCATTGTTTTGGACATTATTGAGCAGTAAGCATATACAGCCTAAACTGTTGCTACTATTAAAAACGGTACTTAACTTTTTAGAATATGGGGCTGTATTTGTACACACACACACACAAGTCAGTGGACGATAAACAGATGCTATCTTGGAATAGCGAGAACACCGTGAGTGGTTATTGGCTATGAAGTTGGGTTAGCTAATATCACATGAGACAAATACACACATTACCATTTCAAGAGGATGCAGTCAAGGCTCGATTTGCTGTGACTCGGGATGACCCATTTTCTTTGATGCACTCAACAGTCACACAGATACATAAAGACACACACACACACAGCATGGTTCCGTTAGATAGATGCTTCAGTCAGGTTCTCCGGACTATGTGCAAGGCAGTTCCCAGTCCAGCCATCCCTTTTGCTCATGTTGTAATGGTGTTTCTATTTACTGAGTTAAATAATCGTCTGCTGCTCCAGTTATGTTGTATGAGTAACAAGGATTTAAAGACATGTACTAAATAAGACATAATAGATCTAGAATAAATGTTTATTGTGTTTAGATGCAACCATAGTTTATGTAACACGATTGTTAAATAATAGTCTTCTCAGCTGCTCCTACCCTTGTAGCCCACGAGCTGCTTCCGAGCCCCCACCTTCATGAGTCTCCGCATGCGCATGCATGCGCCTTTGTTTTTCTGGGTTTATGTGCATGCACTGCACGACGAATGTACACACACAAATACATCCTGTATTGTCCTCGCGAACCAAATGAGAGGATTACAAACTGCTGTGTCTTAATCTAATGGCAATGCTAATATTCCACCGAACATCCAGCAATGTATTGCAATCAAATCTAGAGGAATTGGTTTGGAGAGGTTTCTTTTGATTTGGGGATGCAATGGTGAATAACAGTAGGTCATCCTACATAATAAAAGTAATGGAATACAAGAGCAATGTAAATAAGCAGATACCTACAATTCTAAAATGATATTCAGACCTTTGATGACTGTGGATAGATGACAGATGGTTCTGTTTTTGTCTCCCATGAATGCTATTTCTTATTGTTAAAGCACAGTAACTTGAGATGCAACATGGGTGGTCTTCAAATATCCAAATATTGTATTTGATTTGGCATTTACCTGATTCATACTTTATCTTAACCCTTGTGTTGTCTTCACATTCTGTATACACAAAATTGACCCGGCTTTACGGAACCCATAAAATAAAACAGCTTAATTGAATTTTAATGCCAAATCTATTTTGAAGAAGATACAACCTGTCATTCATCACAAATTGTGTGCATATCTAAAACTCGAGTGGTCTTGGGGTGAAGGCAAACTTTGATGAGAAGGCCTCTCTCTCCTTTGATGCAAGCATTGCAGATGGAAACTCAGGCTTGTTCTTTCGGACTGTGCCAACCAGTGTTGGGTGAAGTTACTTTTATGATTACTTTTCAGTTACTTGTTGAGTTCACAAGTTTTGGGAAGTCCCTAATTAAGACAAAATGATCAGGTAAATGGAGTTCATATCTTAACAGTGACCTATAAAACAAATAGAAAGAGCAAAGAAAATATCAATCATGGGCACCAGTAAGATATGAACTCAATTTACCTGATCATTTTGTGTTAATTAGGGACTTCCCAAAACTTGTGAACTCAACAAGTAACTGAAAAGTAATTGTAAAAGTAACTTTCCCCAACACTGGTCTAACCACAGTGATCTTCCTCTTCAAGATCTGCTGTCCGAGCTCATAAGAGGTAAAGAAGTTGTCACGTGACATTGTGCTCCCACAGTCCATTTATTGTCTGAAATTGTTTGAATCTACAGTGTAAGTCATGTATAGGGTCGAGTAAAGGTGATGGTGTACCTGTGCGAGAAATGTATAGTTTTCATGTGAGAAAGTTTTAGTTCACAGTTCACACAATTGCACACAAACAATTGTGACTTTGTGACTGTGATTTTAACTGCCTGGTCAAAAATGACCCGAAGACAATCTTTGTACCCTGGTGGTGTGCAGCTTACATGAAAATATGAATAAAGTCAATATTTCACTTTTTCTAATTTTGGAATCATTCTAGGAAAAGTCATCAAATTTCAAGTTAGAAAAGATAATTTAGGGAGTTTTCTCTGCTGCCCAACACAGTAGTGCGTTATTTGTGAACCAAAGACAACACAAAGGTTAAAGGACATCCAATTCTAGTAACAGTTGCCACCAGAAATGTCATGCACCTATTTTTTTTGAGGGGGCATAGTGTGCACAACACACGTAAACATGTGCCCACAAATACAGATATTAAAAAGAAAATCCACTTGGCTCAATAATCTGAGGGTGCACGTGCCCCCTCAGTTCCAATGGGCATGACGCCTCTGGTTGCCATCTGAGTATGAGTATAACCAATCTGACTTGATCACCTGTATGAGTAAAACCAATCTGACATGATCACCTGTATGAGTAAAACCAATCTGATATGGTCACCTGTATGAGTAAAACCAATCTGACATGTTCACCTGTATGAGAAAAACCAATCTGATATGATCACCTGTATGAGTAAAACCAATCTGACATGATCACCAGTATGAGTAAAACCAATCTGATATGGTCACCTGTATGAGTAAAACCAATCTGATATGATCACCTGTATGAGTAAAACCAATCTGAC
>JACXGM010031658.1:0-12890 GCA_016801145.1 Umbra pygmaea
AAAATAATTGGAGCGATTTTGGAGTGTTAACTCCGTTAACTATCGCAGCTTGCACTCTCGCTCTCTCTCCGTTGATATTGTGTGTGTCAGCCGCGGTCGATGGATCTTAATTGGGGAGGACGGGCTCGTATTACGCTCGGGACCGGAGTGAATGGAATGGTGTGCAACGCACAAAACCCAGTGTGCAAACAAAAAACACTGGGTTTTGTGCGTTGCGCACCATTCCATTCACTCCGGTCCGAGCGTAATACGAGCCCGTCCTCCCCAATTAAGATCCATCGACCGCGGCTGGTGTGTGTGTTCACTATAACGGACCATCGCACATTTGCACTGGCAGTTCTTTTCTTTGGAAAAGGTTAACAGAACAGAGAAAATGAAATTGGTATCTGATCCTATTTATATAGCCTATATTTTTGGATCGATCTGCCCATCCCTATTGTGTGTGTAGTGGACAGGTTTGCCAGACAAAATTAACGAGTTGAAATAGCGCAAATAGACTATTGCCTAAACTAGTAGTGACTTTCCACGTCGGTTGCTTTAGATGTAATTTGCGTGTGAAAAGAGTCAGTCTGACATGGTATTTCTAGATACTGGGAATTATGTTATGCTCTATTGTGCATGTATTCACATTGAAATTCTGATGATTTGAGCCCAACCACTGTGTGGATTAGCCCCACCATAGTTATGCCAAAAAAATACTCTGGAGCCGCCACTGGTCGGATGTAAAAACAAATCTATAGTGTAAACTGGTCAAAATGTCACCATTCATCTTTTAAGGTAGTAGTGGGGACACTTTCACTACAGACATGCCCTGCAGCTACCGAGGTTTGAAGAACATCTGTGACTCTCAACCAGCCCCTATTAATAAAAATAACCCCCAAAATATATTTAAATTCATAAGGAGTTGCTGGAGAGCAATGTAACAAGGTATGGAATGCCACTACGATACAAAATCTGACCCCTGTGACGGTTGTGCTGCAAGACGGCAAACTCTCATCCCAGATGTGCATGTTAATTAAATAGTTATCAGGACAATTTCTGTAGTGTCAAAAGTGCCCAACTACTATAACTTCAAAACAGCATATCATCTGATTCAACCAATCACTGTTCTTGTTTGTTGTTGAATGACATATTTAGAAGTTAGGGGAGGTCAGTGGAAATGAGGAGTGAATGAGGAGACCGCTCCACACCTTCTGTTGCCACTGTATTGCCTCTTCGTCCTTCCTCTGCTTGGCGTCTTCCAGAAGGGAGATCTTCGAAGTCAGCTCAGCCAGTTCAGTGGCCTGGTGAGGAAACAGGTTAAAGTAAAATGACCTTCATACATGAAATACATACAGTCCTATAATTACTTGACGAAGTACCATGGCAATACATTTGTAACAGAAATTATAATTGATTCAAATAAATTAGTTACAAAAATAAAATAATAAATGTTAATCATCACATTACTCAGTGTTTTATTACTCTGTAGATGCTAAGTATGTTGTTGATAA
This sequence comes from Umbra pygmaea, assembly GCA_016801145.1. NCBI lineage: Eukaryota > Metazoa > Chordata > Actinopteri > Esociformes > Umbridae > Umbra > Umbra pygmaea. Next base: position 1,494 of record JACXGM010031658.1, read on the forward strand.
ATGTGTACAATGTGCATGTAACTCACCAAGTGTTCCTGGTTCTTCATCTGGTTCTCAGACTGCTGGAGCAAGGCGGCCTTGGCCTCCTCAGCCACTCTGCGCTCTTTCTCCAGACGCTCTGCTTCCTCCTGAGCGCGCTTTCTCTCCTGGTCCAACTCCATGGCCCTCCGAGTCTGCTCTTCCAACTCTGCCCGCAGAGACATCATGATAATAGACTGAATGTATAGGCTTTCATTAAGTCTTGCTTCAAAATAGATCTAAAAACACTGACTTCCAGAAAGAAAAAGTTCAGATGTGTCCTACAGTATTTACACTTCTTTAGGTGAACATACATGTATATTAGATAAAAATCTATATTAAGCTGTTCAATAAACACACACTGATATTATCTCAGAAAGGTTGCTGGTTCGATTCCCGGCTGTGCAAATTGTCATTGTGTCCTTCGGCACCTAACAGAAAGTTGCTCCATGGAGAATATTTGTCTACTTAATGTAAGTTGCTCTTAAAGCGTTTGCTAAAAGACTAAAATTTAAATTTAAATGTATATATATGGTTTCAATATTCCAAATGATTTCTTAATGTATGTGCATTTTAAGTATTTTTAGTTTTTATTATTGATGTAATTAAGGGCTCAATTGGAAAATAAACATCTCAGCTTGAATTCTCTGTTTAAATGTAAAATTAAAAAAAAGTGTTTGGTTTCCAACCTTGCTGAGCTTTTTTTGTTTGTTCTTCAATCTGTCGCAGTCTCTCCATAAGCTCTTCCTTTTCCTTTTCAATCTTTTCTTTTTCTTTTTCAGCAAGTTCTCTCTTCTTCTTTTCATTCTCTAGCAGTGCCCTGGTGGGAGGAGGCAATATGGAAAAACAGATAAAATGTAAGGAACCATAAAAGGTTAAGCCTTTTTTCAGACAATAAGCCAGATGTTCCTAAATGCTTTTGACACATGAGGGGCTCCAGACTTTGACTAAATGGTGGTATTTTGCACCCTTTTTCCTTGGCTTTTCAAGTAGTTTATAATTTTTTATATACAGCTCTGAAAAAAAAAATTGACCACTGTAAAATCATCAGTGTTGCTGGTTTTCTATTGATATGTATGTGTTTGGGTAAAAAAAAGTTTAGTTCCATAAACTCCTACCAATATTTCTCCCAAATAAAAATATTGTCATTCAGAGAATCTCTTTGCAGAAAATGAAAACTGGTCAAAATAACAAAAGAGATGTTTTGTTGTCAGACCATGAATAATGTAAAGAGAAGTGGTTCATATTCATTTTTAAACAACACAACACTAATGTGTTAACTTAGGAAGTGTTCAGAAATTTGGTGAAATAATAATAATAATAATTGGCTTTCATGGCACGCTCTCTATCAGTCTTTTACATTGCTGTTGGGTGACCACTCCTGGTCCAAAAATTCAAGCAATTTGACTATGTATGATGGCTTGTGACCATTTATCTTCCTCTTTATTCCAGAGGTTTTCAATTAGGTTTATTTAAGAAAAATTTGCAGTGGTCTCTTAATTTCTTCAAGAGCTGTATATGTTTTACAGGAAAAATACAGTTGATGTTTATAAAACCTGCATCTAATATGCTAGTCCCTAATGTTAACTTGTCCTAAAATAGAGTTTTTGTAGTGTTCAACAAAGTTACAAAGAGCAGGTTTAATATAATATTTTAAATATGTGCAGCAACATGCAAGTTGAAAGATTATTTCCTTGCGTAAGACAAAGAAAATGTTGGAAAAAATCAAATGAAGTATACTCTATGCATTACGTGTGTTTACATTGTTTGGTTAGAATTCTTGGTGGTTTACATTGTCAGAGATTATAATGCAAAGATTCTATATAATTCTAAAATAATTAAGCTAGTGGCTAGTTGGTGGCAGTGGAATACATTGGGTATCTCTAAAGCCATGCCATCACCCATAGTGTGTGGCTTTATTGGAGTGGGATCAAAGTCGATTTTGTGAGTGCAGAGCGCATGTTGCATGTCTGATGCATGCTTCTAACCACCTATCACTGTGGGATCACCAAGCTCTTTCTCTCAGCATGTAAATAAAACACGTATTAATTGCTCAATGGATTTCAAAACACTTTGTCAGCCTAAAAGCTTAGTCAGTAATCATTTTCTATGCTCTTGCAGTATCATGGACAAAACATTTTGCTGATAAGATTTATTTTGGTTATATATTTTTAATGACCAGAATAAGTAGAAACATATGGGCTACCGGTGTGCAGCTGTAGTTCGGATGGAATGCAAATACACTAACCGCATAAAAAACAATTGTGAAGAGATACTCTGAGTTTTATTGTGAAACATTACTTAAGGCTAAACTTTCCATAACAACTACCCTAATTTTCGTACATTAAATATGGTGCCAGTAGAAACCCAACACCCAAATATTAGTGACCTCATGTCTGTTTTACCTGGACCAACCATTGATTTGATTCACTTGTTAGACCGGCCAACTGCGCTGCCAGCACCAGCTTTCAAAGGAGGCCATCAGCCCACGAAAGGTTCGACTTCCAAACAGCCTGGGGGTACTATTACATCATTTTAGTACTCTATGGAATATTTTTCCGTTATAATATTCCTAGAAAAGTTATATAAAATCACCATAGTATGTCCCAATGTACAATAAGAATCTAATAGGATTGTTAAGGATTTCACACATTTTTCTATAAAATCGTTCAATAATAATCCTTTAGTGCATTTTCGCATTACTTTTACAGTATTAAACTAATACTAATTCATTACATTTGTTTTAAAAGCTAAGTTTATCACTGCTGGGATTTCATTTAACATTCAAATCTATTATTTTTGTTCTACAAAGGTTTTTATATTGTAAACGATTACTATTTTAAAATGAAAATCACGTTGCAAATTTTAATAGTTTAATTGCTAAGCCCCCCCATGTTTACCCAACCCCTAACCGGACAAACACAGAGGGAGAGAATAGGTCTGGAAGCACAGACCCAGATGTCTTTGTTGTTCTTTTTATAAAGCCCAACAAAAATGTGTGTGGTATTGATTGTGATAAACTCACAGGATAATAAACCTGTGACGTCTCAAAATGAAATAAGGGCCTAAAGGAACTTTGCTACAATACATGTAAAGTAGAACAATGTGGGTCAGTTTCATGATCTAGGCCAGTGGTGTTTATTAGTTAATGTACCACCAGTTGAATTTTGCTGTCTGTTACACCTCCTACATTTTTTTATTGAGATGAGAAATGTAAATCAATGACAGCCCGCATCAACTGAATTACAGCGCTTTCAAAGGCAAAAAACTCCACTCATGCAGGAAGCACCACTAGCAAAAAAAACACATGTAAACACCTTCATTTCTACATGAATTTGTCATAAACTTTGATATGATTTTATCAAGTCACAACAATAGACTAACTTTCTTAAACCCTACAAATAGTTTAATTTTTCTTGTCTATATTGAATATATTTCACACTGCACTGTAAACATTCACAGTGCAGTGTGAAATAAATAAAGGAACTCCTAAGCTAATTACTTCTCCAAAAGCTAGAATGAGACAAGTTTGGAGGTCTTTATTAGAGCTGCACTGCCCTATAGAAACCACTCACAATTTTTGAGTTTGCGATTCACTTTAAGATAAATTATTGAACTGCATGGAACATTTTAGAGATTTTTTTAAATTTATTTTAGAAAGTAAGCAGCATCCCCTCATAACAATGATCCTCAGGCTATGTAATGTGACCAGTGACCACAAGCTGCCACCCAATGCAGTCTGCTCTTCTTTAAATGTTAGAAACAATTAATTGGACAGCCATAGGTCTCTGATGGGCCTGGAATAGACTTTTGTTAACAGTAATGTATTGCCCATCTTCCATTGACTACTTTTAAAGCAATCTGCGTTGGTCCGCACTGGCATGGACTAGCCAAAGCTGGCCATTGTTGGTTCCCTGCAACCAATCAGAGAATGGTCTGCACACTTCAAGCGTTTGTAAATGAAACCGGGAGAGAAAGAGAATTTGCGCTACTGTACAACTCATATAGAGGAAAACAACTGTATGCCTCAACTATTAACAGATAGTATAAATAAAATAATAGGTAAAACAACAATAGTAGGCAACTTGTAAATCTGATACAAACAACTGTTTGCGTAGAGACAAGACATATTTCAGTTTAATAGGGGCACTAAAAGAAATATGCAAAAAGCTATTTCATATGACATGTTTCCCTACACTATGTAGTGTTTTGTTACACACAAATGTATCACCTAAAATGCATAACAACTACCACAGACAGACTTGTGATTGCTGCATTGTAATTTTTTTTCAGATGGGAAAGAAAAAAAATGATTAAAATCATAATACTCATTGCATTGGTATAAGTGGATATAAGGGAACAATTTTTTGAATCCTAAATTCTAGTAAAGAAATTAAGAAATAATTGCTGTTGAATTTTACTTTTTGCAACCCCACCCACTGGCCTGCTTTGTCCCGGGTGAATACTAGGTATTTTTGTCCTACAATATAGCTCGACCCAGTCGGTTTTCCAGTGGGCTGGAGATAGATGGGTGTACAATCCAACCCGTGGTATGTGTGGTATGGCACGGCGCGGCCATATGATGGAAAATGGGCAAAGTGTGGTGGTGATTGTGGTGAAGACACTGACCTCTCCATCTTCTTGTGGTTCTTCTCCTCTCTGGCCTGGGCCTTCATCTGCTGTACCTCGATTGTGTCAGGTTTGCGGCGACGCATATACAGCTCATGGTTGCCCATGCAAAGTGCTAGGATGCGCTTGTTAATACGCAGTCGTGGAGCATAGAATACAAAGTCCTAGGAGAGAGTATATGTGTCTAATCGTATTAAGAACATTGCAACAGTAAACATGTCATTCCCCATGCACATTTACAGTTTTGGCAATTTGAAGTCAACTGTATGTTTTCGCTGATGGGCTAGCTAGAATTGTCTTTTCATTTTCACCCGAAAAGGGACCACTTTTGTTGTGCTGCTAGATAGCCAATGCAAGTGAGCAACTTTAGCTTTGCTAACTAGTAATTTATAGATATTATATCATGCAAACATCTCCCACAACGCCGTTGCCATGCATCATGAATGCTCAAGAGCCATTCATTATGTTGTATTGTTGTTTATCGCACAGATGTCTCCATACTGCATAGACTATGGGCCGAACAATGTGCTAAATTAAAACCAGTGTATTGTGATAAAATAAGTTTACTACAGTGGCAAGCTACTTTGACATTGCAAAATTGTTGTAGGACAGTAACTGGTTAGCATCTCTGTTGTAATTATTAAGTGGCTGGCTCTGGTTGTAATGGACAATGGCAAATCTACATGATCAAATAAAAATACCAAATGTTATGATCTGCATCCATAGATGTGCCAGGCCATGCCCATATGGATGTTTATTCACCTATAGCAACCATATTGTTTTAGATACTAATCTAAATGTATGTGCATGTAGATTATTTTAGCAGATCGGTCACCTGGTGCCAGAGGACTAGCATTTTAAGTGTTGTTCTTTAATAAAACTCTAAATGGCGTACCATATGGGTCCATGAAGCAAATGTGTTTCTTGCAAGAAGTGACCAAAGTAATACATTTCATGACTCGAGTTAAAATGTAAACATTAATCTGTACTGAAAGACACATTTTTCCCCCAGCTATCAGAACAATTTTGTGAGTGTGTCTTTGTGATATTGTGTGGCAAACACACAGATACAGACAGATTGAAATGACTAATCCTTAATTTTCTTATGAGGCAACAGTAATTGGTGGTTACATACTGGTGCTTTCTTGTCAATGGGTTTGATGACAAACTTCTTATCGTTGAATGAAATATTCCGGATTTCACTCCATGGGAATCCAATTTTAGGTGTCATTCTGTTGAGGAACCAAATATATCAGGTGTTAGAGGATGAATTTAACATTTCAGTTCTTTTATGTATTTGGACCCCTGTGACGTATACTTAACGACCACAATAGGGGATGTGATATATGGATAACAAACCTTGGCTAAGAGTTGATCTTAGACACAGTGCATGGCAATGGACTGAGTGCTTAGCCACAGTACACTATACGGCCAAAATATGTGGACACCTCACCATGCCACCCATTGGACATCCCATTCCAAAACCATGGTCATTAAGAGTTAGCAGATAACAATTTAAAAGCTGAACCACCCATTTATTTTTAATTCAGTCACTCACTTATCATTCTGTTCGTAAATGTTGAGGCCCAGGGCATCAACTCCTAACCACAGCTCTGATCCTTTCTTGTTCTTGATACTGAAGTAGTTCACACCATACATCTCCAGATCTTGAGCGATTTTCAGGTACTCCATCATTGAATCCTCTCTGTGCAGATGAAATATATGCATTAATTAAGCAAACACTTATTTTAAGACAAGATACTGAGCGGGGAAACTGTTCTGTAGTCAATGATGGCAGACGACAGTTTCCACGCTCAGTTTCTTGTATTGAAAGAACAGTGTTTGCTTAATCTAGCATGCTCTTTTACAGAGAGTGAGTTACAATTTCAACCTTTGGTTAAAGAAAACAGAACGGTTGGTATTTGTCATGTTTTTAATATTCAATATATTATATGTGGAAAACACCATCGTAGTTCAAGGATGATTTGTGTGTGTGTGTCTTTGTTGTAGTACCTGAGCATGCCCTTGTGCTCCTCATGCCACACCTGGATCCTTTCCTCCCACTGCTCCTTGTTGAGCTTGTGTTGGTCCAGGACTCTAAATGTACAACATGACACCACCATGACACACCATAGACGGTTTACAGCAAAGCGAGTACGGAGATCCAATCAAAAGTTGTTATTTAGATTCTAGAGATGGTCACCTCTGGGGAAGCAACTTGTCATTGGACAGGTATCCTTGCGAGTGAGAGTCCTTGGTGTAGTCGGCGTACTTGGCCTGCACAGCGTAGGAGGCTAGCAGCACAGCGGTTTCAGGGGGGCAGTAGATATCATCGTTGAGGATTCCTTCCTTCACCTGCAGGAAGAACAGCCTCTGGGTGGCCTCCTGGATAAGCTCCTCTGACACATCCTCAGGAAAGAACTTGGCACGGAACTTAAAGAGAAGTGGACTCTCCTTCCTCACGTCCTGGGCTGTCACCTAGTGTCGGGTGTTCAGAAGAGTGAATGGAGCAGTTTCTCTTTTTCTTAAGGGGGCATGCAGATGTTAACAACGGCTTTGAGTGAATGGATACGCTTACCTTCTTATTTAGTTTGAGCCATGTTGAGAAACCCTTTGTATCCTGGTATTGTAGTCCAAAGAACCACACCTCCCGCAGTCCGATTGTCTTCACCACCTTAAGGGACAATTTGTACATTTAAGTCAAACACAATGTAGCTTTAAAAATGGTGTTAATTGTCTGTTGTGACATTTTCGTTTCAGGTTGGGTGTTAACGGCAGTGCAGTTAAAACATTGTCCTGTTTTTTTCTATATTTCCATACATTGATGTTGAATAATTTACTAATGCCTTTTTTTGTGGATATTGTGAATTTTCTGGTGCATGCGCGCGGGCAGTCAGATGGTTAGGGAGTCAGACTAGAAGTCGGAAGGTTGATGGTTCGATTACCAACTGTGCCAAATGTCATTGTGTCCTTGAGCAAGGCACTTTAACCTAAAATGCTCCAAGGGGGATGTCACTGTACTTACTGTAATTCGTTCAAGATAACAGCGTCTGCAAAATAACTGAAATGTATAATGTAACTGAGCACCTCCTAACAGGCATGGACGAGAGACAACAGGAGGGATCTACCCCATCTCCACACCCGTCTCTGCTCGTCTCTCATAGGAAGACAATATATGGAGTGGAAATACATAGACTGAGTATGCTGAATGGGCGTAAGAAGAATGAAAGCTAAAGAGTGCATTATATTGTTCTATTCCCACAAGCTTAAGCTTTTTCTGTTTTTATAAACAAATGCACTCAGGCAGCCCCCTGTCCCTGTGTCTGTGTCCTGTCCCTGTGTACTGTCCCTGTGTCCTGTGTCCTGTGTCCTGTCCCTGTCCCTGTCCCTGTGTCTGTGTCCTGTCCCTGTGTCTGTGTCCTGTCCCTGTGTCTGTGTCCTGTGTCCTGTCCCTGTGTCCTATGTCCTGTGTCCTATGTCCTGTGTCCTATGTCCTGTGTCCTGTGTCCTATCCCTGTGTCTGTGTCCTGTCCCTGTGTCCTGTGTCCTGTGTCCTGTGTCCTGTGTCCTGTCCCTTTCCCTGTGTCTGTGTCCTGGCTTTGTCTCCTTTGTGCAAAATGTGCAAAATAAATCAGCCTATTCAGGTGACGATAAATGTGTGCCTTTTCTGGAGCTGGGTTGGAAAAAAGAAACCTGGCTGTGTACAGGCCGACTCTGAAGCAAACAGAGCGAGAGAAACCAGCATAAAGAGATGCGTATGACACGTTTAGGTTAAGTTAGGTTTATTTGTCACATTCACAGAAATGCAGATGTGGATGATGGTGTGCTCAGCCTTCTTCAAACCAGTCCACAATCAGCTCTTTGATTTAGCTGATGTTTACTTGGCACCACACCGTCATCGTACTAACCTCCTATCTGTAGGCTGTGTTTTCATTGTTGGTGATTAGGCAAAGCTTCAACTACCATGGTGTAATCACCGAACTTGATGATGAAGTTGAAGCTGTATGGCCACACAATGGAGGAGTACAAGCGTGGGCTGATGATACACTTTGTGGGAGCCCACTGTTGAGAATCATTGTGGCTGAAATGATATTACCAACCTTCACCACCGGAGTTCGGCCAGTCGGGTGGCTCAGGACTCCATTGCATAAAGAGAAGTTCAGACCCAGACATATGAAATTGGGATTAGCAAGGAAGGCACCATGGTGTTGAAAGGACAAGCTGTAGTTGATAATCAGCATCCTCACATACACATTCCTTTTGTTCAGGTAGGGTGGGTGAGAAATTGGAGAGGTTCAAGTGTTTTGGGGATGGAGTAGATGATGTGATTTTTGCCAAGCCTCAAAGTATTTTATGATGACAGGTCCAATTCATTCACTTCATTAACCACATTTGTTTTTGTCTCTGTATTTCAGCACTGGATTTAACATAATTGAATTTAAATGGGGCAGCCATCAAGTGTGTTGTCATCTTTATCTTATGAAATTAAAGGATGTTTTGTAAATTGTCACCCCATTGTACGGTTCGAAAAGAAGAATATTGGCTGCAGAGTTGTTTCTAATTAGACAGTGTTTGTTCGCAGTGTTAGTGGATGAACAAGAGCTGTCAATGTCTACTCTTGATTCTAGGCTTTTCAATTGTATGTAGTGTTTGATGCTGTTGTCTGATAACATAAGTTATGAAAGACCAATAAGTGTTTCAAGCTGTCCATCATGAGGCAGAGTTAATTGATTAAAGAGACGGCAAAAATAAAATACTTTCCAAAAACAGTTCAGTACATTCATTAAGCTCAGCAAATGGCAGACGACAAACTAGACCAGTAAGACCACTAGAGTTGAAGACTGAAAACACCTCATTGTAAGGCATGGTGGAGGTAGTGGCATGGCATAATCACTTGTCTTCATTTGTGATGTGATTTCTGATGGTAGCAGTAGTCCACAGAAATATGATACAAATAATGCCTGTAAAGCTCATATACAACTAAAAGTCCATAACAAAAATCATTGGACAGCACTATCTCATGCAACAGCACAAATCCCTCCTACAAAAGTCTATAGTTTTTAAGAGACAGAAATTGAAAAGTTATTAACTGGCAAAGTCAACCATCTGATCTGGGGTAGGGGATTAGCAAGTCGACTAATGTACCTTGCCACATTGTCTGAGTTTAATGTTGGATGTGAAATACTCCCATGCATGTACTGACTTAAGTCTTCTATGTTGAATGAGCAGTGTGATAATGGGACGGCTCAGCGACATGTGCTCCATTTAGCTGATCATTTTGTCTTACTTAGGGAATTCCCGAAACTTCTGAACTCAACATGTAACTGGAATGTAACTGGAATGTAACTGGAATGTAACTGGAATGTAACTGGAATGTAACTGGAATGTAACTGAAAGGTAGCTTTACCCAACACTGAATTTAACACCATGGTTAGTTCAAGAAAATCACAGTCACAGATGACATACCAGCGAATCTACAAGGTGCACAGGGGTTAAGAGAAATTAGAAAGAGAGGATCAAAAACAGAGGTAAACTCACTGTTCAAAAATTTGAATGCCCATAATACGGAGTTGTAGTTGTTTCACCTAGCTTGTCTTAAATGTATGCACTTACATTACGTTTCTCTGTATAACAGCATCTGCTAAATGACAAAATGATAAATGTTTAGGCTTAATAATAATTAAGCAATTAGTGTTGTTTTCGAATTTAGTTAAAAAACCTTCTTGTAAAAGTAGTTATAGATTTTTGTTACTGTACAAGTTTAAAAAAGTTATGCAAATGATAATTATGCCTGCTGCTGCCTGAGTTGATAGCAAGCACATGCACAGATAGACCTCAGGGGGCTTGAGCTCCTGACATTTCCTCCTCAGCTCAACAAGAGCCCTCAGTTGTAAAGGTTTTATACACCAATCAGTGAATAACACTGATAATCTTGTTATCATGGCACCTGTCAGTGGGTGAGATATATTAGGTGGCAAGTGAACATTTTGTCCTCAAAGTTGATGTGTTAGAAGCATGAAAAATGGGCAAGCGTAAGGACTTGAGCGACATTAACAAGGGACAAATTGTGACAGCTAGATGACGTCATCTCCAAAACTGCAATCTCTACAACTTATGGGCTGTTCCTGGTCTGCAGTGGTCATCCATAATTGCTGTCTCCCACAGTACAGTCTGAAGAGCATGGAGGAGATACCGAGAGACGGGCCGTTACATGAGGAGACCTGGACAGGCCCGTAAAAGGGCATCAACCCAGCAGCAAGATTTTTATCTTGCCCTCACGTTTCCCAGACCTGAATCCAATTGAAAACCTCTGGGACTTTATGTATTGGTGCATTCAACGCCACAGAGTAGCACCACAGACTGTCCAGGAGCTCATTGATTGATCCAGGTCTGGGAGGAGATCCCCCAGGACACCATCCGCCATCTCATCAGGAGCATGCCCAGACATTGTCAGAAGTGAATACAGTGATGTGGGGGCCATACACTTTTCTTTAACATGTTTCTTTCATCGAGACATGTGATGAGTGTTCCCTTCATTTTTTTGAGCAGTTTATGTATATACAGGTCCTTCTCAAGAAATTAGCATATTGTGATAAAGTTCATTATTTTCCATAATGTAATGATAAAAATTAAACTTTCATATATTTTAGATTCATTGCACACCAACTGAAATATTTCAGGTCATTTATTGTTTTAATACTGATGATTTTGGCATACAGCTCATGAAAACCCAAAATTCCTATCTCAAAG
>JACXGM010031659.1:0-12733 GCA_016801145.1 Umbra pygmaea
CCGTCTTGTTGCTGGAGCCCGCGCCCTTGCAGGTTCCCATGGTCGACTCGAGCATCCGAGTTCTCTTCGTCGCCTCGGCTAACAACGCCCATCCCAGGGACATTACGGTGTCACAGTAATACAGGGTTTCTCTGACGATCGCCGAGACCGTACTGTGAACCATGGCGAGTTTTGTCTTGCCGCTCACGTGTTTGCCTAGTATATACTTGTTGTTGGAATGCGACCACTTGCTGTAGAACAGGACCTTGAACCCGGAGCGTACTAGCGAGTGCTCGATTATTTTTTTTACGTCGGCCAGTGCGTTGACGTACGTGTTCTGTTCAAACACTATCACCACGGGCACGTCTTTCCACATCACTCTGGGCATCAGCAGCTTCAGGAGTCTGATGTGAGCGCTCAACAGAGCAGCGTAGACTCGCGTGACCTGATCCAAATCGCATATCTCCAGTTCCTCCAGGGCCATAACCCTTGTCACAATCGTCTTCCTCAGCCGAGTCTCCCCCGCTCCCGGTGTCCACTGTGCCTGCGCATTCTTCACCGTTTCGTAGTTGCAATATCTCACCTTCTAGCTCCTCGCGCATTACACTCTCGCCAGCCGAAAGCTCCAAGTCCACGAGACCCGAGTGCGCGCTCGGGTTTGCTGAGATGATCTTTCTCCATTCTGATAAAATCGAATGGGATCTCACCGTGAACCTGAAACGGCTCTCCTCTGAAGTGAAAAAGGATTCCTTCAGACACAGGTATGACAAGAGCATAACCTGGGCCTCTCTCAGGCCCAGGGATGACGTGAACAAAAGTTGCACGGGCTGCTGGAGCGCTCCGATTCGTCAAAACTTAGCCGCGTGAAAACGTGGAACGCGTACATAATAGCGACGCACCCAGCGAAACGTAACACCCGCGGGGCGACAATGTCCATGGTGCCGGGCGTCAGGCATACAGACTGATCAAACAGGTAACCATTGGACCTGAACCCTCTCGGTAGGACCCTGTGGTACTCAGAGCTCCTGAGAACGCGCAGCGTCGGCACCTCGCAGCGGGCCACGCAATCTTCCCCTCTGGGCCCGTGCTCTCCGTCGTCGAGGTTGCATGATATCATGATGCGAGGTACGCCCGGGAGACCCCTTTCGACTCTAAGTAGAGCGTGTCCAAACCATTCCGTTATTTAACCACTCGGTGCCGACGTCTTACTGTTGCACCTCGGCTGAACCGCGCCTCCGAGTCCCTTTGCCACGCCAGCTCTCCTCTTGGGTACGACAAACACAGCGGCTCTCAGTATGTGTCTCAGGACCACCACGTTCTCGTTCTCCGCGAGAATAGAGAACCCCGAGGGAAGTCTGATCATTTCTCTGAGCGCCGCCAAGCCCTCTCGATCACGGTAACCAAGGGCGCTCGAGTGTGCATCCTCGAGAGGCTCGGCTTCAAGCTCCCCGGGGATGTGTCGTGGCATCGAGCCCGCTGGCTCTACAGGGTCCAGGTCTCTCAGATCTAAGCCTTGGCCTCCGTCGGGCAGAATACATTTAAGTTTGAACTCGATCCCCAACTTGGGGTCCCCCATAGCCAGAACACACAGCGTGTGCTCACGGCAGCCTTCGTCGAACGTCAGACAGATATCGGTCTTCCACGAGGCGACCAAGCTGTAGAGAGACAGACCGTCCGTCGTGTAGATGTAGCCCGGTCCCACTTTCAGGCCTCGAATGTCGCGCTCCTTGACCGTGTAACACGTCTGCCAGTCTGAGCACGAGCCTGCCGAGGTGTCGTGCGAGTCCGAACGGCGACATATCACCAGCGCCAGTGAATAAGACGCTCGCGCTCTGCCACTCTATAGCCTGAACGCCACGTCTGAGAACACGGATAGGGTCTGCTCGAAGACTTCAAATGCGCTATCCCGAACTGACAGTTTCTCGGGGAGACGCGGGCCTGTGAAATTCTCAATTTGTACCACGCGACCTCTACCGTCAATCGTGGTAAACGTACCCTGGCCGGTCTGCGCCCTGTAAACTGTCTCGGATATCCTCAGGGGCGACAATGATGTACACCTCTTCAGTTCGTCCTGGTACAAGACCCGGCACCTTACAACGAACCTCGATAGCCATTTCGGATCCAACTGAGCGTATACATCACTGCGGCTACGGAAAACGTGTGAGCACTCGTCGTCCGTGAGCCGGAGCCTGCCCCATCTCAGGCAAGTGTAGACGTAGAAGATGTACTTATCACACATGCGAACAAGCGTGGCAGCGCTTCGCCCCTTCGACCTCGTAGCGAAGAGGTGTTCGCGTCCCTGGCCAACGGACACATTTGCACCGAGACCATGGCCTACCCGAAAGGTCCCCGCTCGCTCTGGCGGAGAGACTACTCGTTTGATCACTCTCTCCCCTTGTGGGACACCCTAATCACAGTGGTCACGGCAACAGTGAAGAGAGCATGTCGATTCGCTACTCTGACCCGGACTACAACGCCCAAGACTATTATCACCATGTCGAGGACGATAACAACCCCCGGGCTGACTGGAGACACCTTAGCTCGTGGAGAGTTACAAAGTGGACCCACGGAGACCTAGATGGAGATAACGAGCCCCGAGAAGTGCACGGGGCGCAACTGACTCGCTACGAGCGCAGTAGATGTGTGCAATGCGAGGCCTACGACGCTCACTGTAAATCTGTGGCCGAGAACTATAGACGGACCCTGACCAGCTACACCAAGACTGTTTCTGAGCTCATGCTAGGCTTCAAAAAGGTCCTAGAGAGGTACCCCGAGCTGAGGGTCGACTCGAGCGACCCTCATCTCCACTACATGGTGCAGGCCGTGCTGGGACGCAACAACCTCATCCAGGAGATGGTTCGCCTGGCCGCAAAGAGACACGCTCGCGTGGCTACCAAAGTGGAGCCTGAGGACCCCTAGGCGAAGTGCAAGAGTGACGTCGTTTCGATCCACGAAGCCCTAAACACATGCTACAACGACGGCGATGCGCTCAGGATGATCCTACAGCGCTACACCACTCTGTACGTGCGGTACATAGAGGTGTGGAGAGAAATGTGTTCCAAGGTGACAGGGGACATTACTGTCATGGAGTTCACAAACCTGACTCAGAATAGGCCGGGTGTGAGCCACGGGGAGCCTTGGTCTGAGGCGAAAGCCTACGTGGCCCGCATTCTGCACAAGCTGGGCTCTCTCACCCCGAGGGCTCTAGGGGAAGCTTGCGCCCGTGCGCTCAAGAACATAGACGTCGACCTCTCTTCGGCGCCGAGAGATTTTGACAAACGCAAGGGGGTCATTGATGCCTCGATTGAGGACATACGCACTCGCCTGGACGGGAGTTCTCATAAGTGGAGTTGGGACTCGTGCATGAACGACCTGTACTTTGACATCCGCAGCGACCTCACGGTGCTAGATGCCTTGGTGGGCGTGGGAGAGATCTCTGTCAAGACTCTACTGTACGACAGGTCGATGCTCGTCTCGCAAGTGAGAAAGATGACCAGGAACCAAGGTTCCCTCGAGCTCCAGGTGGCTCAGAGAGTCGATGACTCGCTGCCGGCGCGCGGAGATGAACACGCTACAGTGACACAGTGACCGAACGATCGACCGAGCTACCCACACAACCGGACAAGCGACCAAAACTAGCTTGACCGTTGGGTAGCGGCAAGTGGTGGCGCTGTGGTGCATGTACTAATCTAGACCTTGTGTCCAGCGCGGTGTGTCCGCACCATGGATTCAGACTGTGATTACCTGCTGTACGGCAACAGTGACGAGAGTTCTGAAGAGCACGATGAAGAAGAGCACGATAACGAGCCGTGTCTACACTGCTACGAATACCTGATTCAGGAAAGGCGAATACGCAGCGCCGGCGTATACGATACGCCCAAATTGTCCTTCGATCGAGCGCTGACCGGCGGCATGGTTCCTTACGTGTAAGTGTTAGACGCGGCCGCGTGGTCAACTAGGCCCGAATGTAAATTGTTTGAGGAATCCGAGGCCCCCGTACGCTATATAAAGGATGGCGACATCATATCGCTCCGAGGCGCGATATATATGCAGGACGTGTCCCCTAACGGCACGTGGCTGGCTGAAAAGATCGAGTGTAGACGATCGGTGTTGAGGTTGAGACTCGCGGCTCTGACGTGCATTCATCTGCCAGAATTGAACAGAATGGTCCTTGAGCAAAAGAATGACGACGGCCTAATGTATCTGGCTGTTGAACAGAGAAAACGTGAGCCAATGCATAGAGCTATTCGGACCCTTTGCCTGCGACGCGATGCTCGCTCCGGTGCTCCATGAAATACTTCGTTCAGACTGGATCGAAGAGCGCAAAGAACTCTGTGAGACAAACAATGAACTGAAGCTGGGATGGGCTCAGGAGTTCTACGACTGGACGTGTGTGACCAAGGACAAGACCGGCTCTGCGGTGTTCGCCAATGACCCGAAGTGTCCGACCAAACCCAACAATGCGCACAGTTACAGAATCGCAACGCGCGTCTCGGACAAGATGAGATGGTGCGGCTATACTCCTTGGTCCGCCGTGCAGGCGGTGCGCTGCTCCGAGGTTTGCATTAGCAAGATCTCGTGTGCAACGTGTAAGACTCAACTCCTGGCGTCCTGCGCGTTTCTCATGGAGTACGCCGCGGTCGAGGCGTCTCGGCAACGCGATTGGTTGGTGCGAACCAAAGCTGTGATTCAACTGTGCTGGCTCCTGTACCAAATCAGCAAGCCTCGAGAGTGTGACGCCGAAGAATTGCTAGAAGCCTGGACCGAGTCTGTGATGATACACTCGATAAGGTTCCACGAGTACAAGGCGAAGGGAGCCCCGTTCGACTTAGAGGCTCTCGTTGTGATGTTCGCCAACGATCACCTGCCGCTCATCTCCAAGATCCCAAGTGACGCAATATTCCAGCACAGGTACGACAGCCGCGGCCCAGACCCGGAGCCCGAGCTCCTAGAGATCATCAGGCGAAACGACAGGTTCTTCCCTAGGCGCGAGCCTGTCGTTTACCCGGCTCCGAGAGAGGACGACTTCACCATGTCGACCGCGGTCGACGTTCTGACCAAGGCCCCCGACTCCGTCGAGGCCAGGGCCCAAGAGCTAGACGTGATAGCACAGGCTCTCGTTTCGTGCTTCCCCAGAGTCGCGGCCTCAGCTCTCAACGATCTCACACTGAAGACGCCCAGCACGCACAAGTTCTCAGGTAGATTGTTGCCCAAGTTCGTAAACTCTACCAGGGCGTGCTACCAGCTGTTCAAAGGCCTAGCCCTACCCGTGTCGCCCAGCCCCGTGTACACACTCGAGCTGCTTGCGAGAGCGTGGAGATGCGTAGCGCCCCAAGTGCTAGAACGTTTCATACCCATGAGCGCCGGAGGCGTTGTCAAGGTCAGTCACGAGCTTTACACTACGCACCTCGTGGGTCCCGTGAACTGTCTGGGCGATCTCGGTTTGATAAGCGAAGCCGAAAGGAACCTGACGATCAAGGTCTTGAGCAAAGGGTTTCTTCCCTGCTCTGCGGGACACGGCGACAGTACGCCCGACCGACTCGTGAGCTCCACGGTAGCTTTAACGTTCGCGGCTTGCGGGCTCGACGTTCGGGTTCGACGAGGACGACGCCGATGACGCACACTACTGCACAGTTAGCACCGCGGGCTTGTTGTACTTTGCCGCATGGTACGTGCTCGTGTACATGGAAACGCTACACACTCAGCCCGCGTTGAAAACGCGATTGTCCCGATCCGGTTCGGATGCTGACAAACACCTATGCGCAGCTCTGAACCTCGAGTGGGGAGCGAACAGTCGCGAATGCCTTGACACCAGAGAGATCGTACAAGCTCTACGTACGGGGAGGAGCAGTTGTGGTGCCTCGAACACGGCAAACCTCCCTTCGCGTACCTCGGCAATCTAGCGCACGGGCTGCACAGTAGCATCCAGGGCGCGCTGACCAGGCATCAAAGTAGACCGATCGCGCAAGCCCTGCACGGACCTGACAGTGAGTTCGACCTGTGGTGCGATACGCTCTGGGGTTTCCACGAGGACCGAGACGGCGTGGGACTCGAAGACACTTTACGCCAGTCCATTGAATTGGAGGAGACCTTTGTCCATTTAAGTGATGACAGTGTGGAACAGGATCAGCCTCCAGCGGAGAGCTTGACTTCAGATCCTGATAGTTCTGAAATCGATGAACGAGAGTCAATTAAAGATGAATCGGAGGAGATCTTCCGTTGTATAGATGACAATGTGAACCGTGAAGAGCCCGAGGGGTTCCCTTCTTCGCCCGATCTTCACTCCCAGTCAAGTGAAGATGAGGCACCCGTGGAGCCAAAATGACAGTTAGCAACGATCGACCATCGTCATTTATACAAGGGGCTACTGGTGGCAAATGTGGCCAAGCTGGGGTTTCGCCAAGGCCACCAATTCTTAACTATGGTACCCGAGCCGCCTCGCGACTTACACAACACGCGACGGATGTCAGATCCTGTCGTGAAAACCCCTTGCATGGCAAACATCGCTTCGACGGTGTACACAAAGACCTGGGCTAGCGTGGACGTGACAAGCTGCCCGATCTCTTGCAACACACTCATAGAGGCACTGTGGCTTCTCTTTGCGCATCCGAAAACTAGCCCCGTGGCAACGGCCGGAGGAGCCTCGTCGACTGTCACCGCTGCACCCGCGCAACCCTCCACCCCCGAAGCTCTGGCCGTCATGGTGCACCTCGCGGTCAAAAGTTTTAAACTGGAGACCGACGCGTCGCTTGGCGTCTGTAATGACATAAAGGCCATGTACAGCGGACCGTGTCATCAGGAATCTAAATTCGTACCCATTACAGTGATCGCGGGAGGCCTGTTCGGTGTCAACGTCGAGTTGAACGTTGACGGGTTCAACTATAACATCGTCAACAAACACTACGGTGGACTCTGGGCTCCCGGTTCCATCTGCTACAACAGCGGCGCCTGGTACGTGATGGTCAAAGGTCTCAACGTACCAGTCTGAATACCCCGGGAGAAACGTACACACGTGTGCTATCACACGGGCACCCTGGGCGCATACGTTCGGCTGAATGAACTCAAGGTTGTCAGAGTGCCCTTGGATAACTACTGCGGATTCCACACGGTAGCCGCGCTATTGGATGCAGTCGGATGCGATCGCGGTGGTCGCTCAGTGTTGATCATTAAAACTGCCAAATACATGATGGACCAAAGCAACCTGGACACGGTCCGGGTGTATCTAGATTTAATGAAACTTAACACACCCGAGGATCTGACAAATCTTCTCATGTAGGACAAAAGGTGGTTGACCGTAGAGGAAGTGTCCTTCATACTTGAGGCGCACGGCAAGGTCGCCGCTGTGATCACGGACCACTCATATCCAATATACAACCCGTCGCTGTCTCATTTTCTCATTACAGGCAATCATTATGAACCGGTAATGCGTGTGTAATGTTGTGAATTATGTATTAATTGTACCACCTGCTGTTATGATCTCTAACATGTGTACAATAAAACCACACTGAGACAAATGTATAGTTTAAAACAGTTTATTACATGTTCAGAGTTGATCATACTGAGACAAATATATAGGGTAAACAGTATATTACATTTATAAAGTACATATCATAAACGTGAGTGAGTGTAACGTGAGTATATCAAAATGTACAGGTATGTAGAAATGAATTAACCCTAACAAATGTTCAAAAGTACATTGCCTACTAGAAATGTAAAGTCTGTAATTGTTCAATCGTAAGTACGTGAATGCTTGGGGATAAATCCCCTGGGGCTCACGGGGGTACATTGTACATGTCACTACGGGCGCCCCTGGGAGCTAAACTGTCAAGCGTGGCCAGTGCTGAGTTATCGTGGTCCCGGTTAGCGAAACTGTAGAGACTTGACACTCTCTTTGGTACCGGCGCTTTATTTATGTGACCCGTGCCTTCGTGAGTCCTACCCTTGAACACATGTACCACCTCGGCCAGTTCTGGAGTTCTATCGAGAACGGGCTCCACTATAATGGCTTTTGTTCCATCTGAAAATCTGATGGTGTATCTGAATTCGAAAAGGCCTGTATGGCCTAAGGTTCGATCCCCCAGTTTCCAGCTCGATGTCTTCGTACTGGCCAGGGCCCAGTATAGTCTCCCAAGTACTGTCCACTGAAATCTCCTGATCTGTGAACCCGCACAGATTGTGCACAGTGCGAAGCAAGTGTTCGTCTTCAGGGTTGGGCCGGATCTGACCCTGATCATTTTGGGTTTGTTTTCTTTTCCTCAGTCGTCCTCTTCGTCTCACCCCTTCTGTGCGGAACCCAAATTCTGCATCGTGGCTTTCCGCTAAACAACTCGCCACCTCTGCGGGCAAACAGTCAAATAATCCCAACTGTTGCATTGTCCTGTGGATCGCGGTCACGCCTTCCTTGGCACCACACATTGCGTCCTCATCTTTCTACTTGTGTATCGTGTCGGCCAGGCAGCCGATGAAGTCCACTCTGAATCCAGAACGCCATCTCCATATCCTCGCCGGTTGTATACACTTCATAGTGAACCCCAGGACACTGAGAGACAGGATCTGTGCTCGCACAAGGCAATGCATGACATGGTAGGCGAGAGTCAATCTCTCAGTCTCCGCTATCAACTTCATTCCTCTCACGCAGCCGAGATTCCATTCGCCTGCGGACTCGCTGACATACATTCCTACCGCAGGCTTGTGTAGAAACGGCGTCTTGACTAGATGTAGGGCGAATGTTCTGGGTACGAACGGATGCACCTGGAGTGATGTGTGCATGGCCAATATAGCCTGTAAAATGTGGACATCCTTAGCAAAAATCTTGTGCAGCAACAATCCTGACACGTCTTGCAACGTGCAGACCGCGCCCAGGTACAAAGTCTCTGAACTTGTAATTATCAGGAGTCTAGGTGCATTCCCCTCAGTCAAACTCGGGAACTCAGTGACTATCAGCTCCACATGTTTAAACCCCTGATCAGGAGGCGTCGCTAGATTCACCGCGTGGTACCTTTGTGGCTCTCTTTTGTAGCTCAGTGTAATACAAGGGATCTGTTTCTCGTAAATCAGTTTCTTAGGGTAGCGCAGTGGGCTGTTTTGTGATTTCTTAGATTCCACTCCAATCGTCCAGTTTATTCTACGGTTCTCTGGATCTTTGCGCACCACGCCTACAGCTGGGAGCGTCTTGTTTAGTTTCACCCAACCTTTTTACACTGGTGGATTAAGCAAACCCACGCAAGGATTAGTCAGCGGGGTGACGTTTTTGCTACAATGCACCAGTATGGTGTTTCACCCTGGAGTTAGTGACACTGTCACTTAAGACGTACATCATCTCCTTGTATGGCGTACAGCTCATTCTCTGTAGGTCTGCGGTGGTAAACCCTGACGTTTTCCAATTTTTGTTATTTCTCAAAACCTCGTGTTCTTCCAGGGTCGCCAGTCTATCTTCATTTACTTGCGCAGGCTGTACATAGTCCATGGGCTGCTGCTGCTGATTAATCTGCTGGACCCCTGGTTGCGGCTGTAACTCTCCCATCGCATGCTGATCAATTTGGGCAAAGTTGTGCACGTGTTGTTTCAGCTCACGGGTCACATGTCCATACTCCGTCAGCTCTCGGACGTGTGGTTCCGGGTCTAATAGCTGTCTCACGTCTTGCACAGCTTGTCCAGGAGGAACTTGGTTGACTTGCTGATGAGACCATTTCCGGGGCTCCTGGAGCATTTGACATTGAGTCTGCACAGTGAGATGCTCCGCGGTCTCATTAGTTAAGCCTTGTATTATAAGTATATTATTGAATGTCCAGGGATCGCGTTTGTGGAAATCCGGAAAAAATCCATACAGTTTGCTAACACAGTCCGGGACCTCGGACATATTGCCCAGCTGGCTCCCACTGTATAACTCATCGGCGTTACTATTGTAGAGACCCATGTCAGACTGCGGCCCGGACATGCCAGACTCTGGCTCGTAGATGTCAAACGCCGCATTGGGCGTGGGTTCCGCAGTCCAGTGTAAGCCTGTCGATATGTATCCCCCGTGTGCGTTCACGGGCTCCATATCCCAATCGAACTGGCTGGCATCGGTGTGGTTAGACGTGTGCTCATCCAAGCGCATGTCTGTGCTCGTCTCAGTTACGGTCTCCGTATCACAATCGAACTGGCTGGCATCGGTGTGGTTAGACGTCTGCTCATCCACAAGCATGTCTGTGCTCGTCACGGTGGATGATGTAAACGTGGAACCCCGGGAGCTCACCAGATTCTCACTCACTGTGTCGCGTAGCTGTGTTGACGGTCTAACATCGCTCGTTGCGGGATCCGTGTAGCGCATCTTTTGCACCGCAACTTCGTCAGTGTCTGTTCTGTTTGCAGAGCGCTTGTTCTTGCGTCCCGCATTTATGTCCAAGGGCTCGGAGAAGGAGCTGCTGATCACGGACGTGTTACGTGACAAATCGCTACATTGAGGTGTCACTTTCTCGACTGTCATTGCGCTAAGCAATCCCGGGTACATCTCGGGGTTAGGTGTAGTGAAGCCCTTTTTAGTCCTCCGAATCTCGGATGCTTCAATGTCTCTAAGCGACTCTATGATGGTGACATGCAGGGGTTCCTGGAAGCTCAGCGCTAGCAGCCTGCCGAGCATAGCTTCGGGTGTTCTGCGGTGTGCACCCAACCAAACAGCAGACACGTCCACATGGCTCATGTCCCTCGATCCGGCTTCTTTTGGGCCCAGCGTGGACCACATTTTATGATTCATCAGCTCGGTCCTACAAAACTTGTAGACGACCATCGAGGTCCTCCTGTTCCGCAAGGCGCAGCGCTCGACTGTATGAGAGACCCCATAAGCTCCTGGAAGTTTGACGTTTGAGGACGAGCCTCGCACGTCCCACCAGTCCTGTAGCTCCTGTACTAGTATGTCGAGGACAAGACTGTCACTCTGGAAGTGTGCGTGCAATATACACAATGTCAGATTAGCGCACGCCACGCGGAAATCGTGTTCGTCCTTGGCATTGTTGGAAGACGTATACATCTTGGGCAACGACACAAACGATAACAGGGACAGCACGTCTCCTGTCTTACTGTGGACGATGAACGCTCTGGCTAGTGCAGGTTCTCGGCGCGCTGGATTGGCGCACAGTTCTCTGAGAGGCATCCTGTCTCGCAGGCGCATGTCTCTAAGGGAGCCCAGTACTCCAAATAAGACCTTGTTTATGGTTACATTGAGCTGCTCATTTAGAGCTTTACCTCGCATGCTTGTCATCCAAGCGCTCAGCGGCTTCCATTGGTGATCCAGAGTTGTCACAATGAGCATCATCAGCGCATTCGCGTGGCCCACGTCCTCCAAGATGAGGCAATCGAGCCTGGGTGCCAGCGGGCTGCTACAGTCCATCGTCTGCGAAGTAGTACCAGTACTACTAGCAGCAACACCGAACTGACCCGCGTGGTTGTCGAGCACAGCTTTTCTAGTGTTGCACGTGATGGCAACGGAATGTAGCATGTCCTCCACGTGCAGCCTTGGGAACGAGACTCTCAGCGAGACCGTAGACACTAGTCCTTCAGTCAGTGTGTTTACCCTGGGCCACGGGTCTATATTGTCAGAGCACACGATGACCGCGCTGCTCTGTCTTATTTTGTGACACAAGCAATTTCTCCGCAGGAAGCCGTACAGAGGTTTGGGTCGTCTTTGAGAAAAGATTCCATTCCTGGGGTTCCCCGCATCACTCTTAGTGTGCAATTCCAGATAATAAGGGATGTACAGTTTTAACTCTGTGGTGCTGCGTCGATCTTGCTATCTCCACCACTGCTTTAGAAACCTGAAAGAATCATAGCTTTGTCCAAATGCGCTACTGCTATCTTCTTTGAGCTGGTCAAACACGTAGCTGGCGATGCTGTGTCTATCAACACCAGTTTTTGGTGAAATCTGTATTTCTTTATCCGGACAAGATCGAGGAACAGTATCACGAAAAACGGGCTGTGCATAACGGCTATGTGAGTCAATCTCCTCAGGTTAAAATCTTTGTCACGAACCCCTTTCGGGGTGACACTGCCAATGGGCGCCACCTTATACATCAACGTTCCATTGTGGAATGTCATCCTTAAGCCCCTGCACAGTAAGCAAGACTCAGTTACTCCTTTCTCAAAAAACCTACTGAGACTGAGGGTGCTCGGTATGTTGTCTCTGTGGTAGTAGAAGTCGTGATGTGTGCGTGACACAGTGGTCACAGAGCACTCTTGCGGCTCTCGGTCACGGTAGTTGAACAAGTAGCTGATGGCATCCTCTGTCGAGTTGAATGTTTCACAATGGTTAAGAGCTCCCCGGTGGAGAGCTGCGGCTACAGTTTTCCACTTGACCACAGCATCCTGGCCATCCATTGTAGTAGACACTATAAACAAAAACAAATCAGACAGTGAGTGTATGGTTGACAATAAATATAATAACTGATGTTGTTATAATGACATACAATTACAGATCTGACAACAAATTTAATAAACGCTGTTATTATAAGGCATAGAATGTTATTTTTAATGCTAAAGATGTACAACAACAACATGTATGTATATATCATATAATAAAACGGGGAGCAACTTCACTTTTATAGAGTGTATTTCTTCTGACCAAACATGGCTGAGACAAAAGCACTTTACACAACTGCCTCACATTCACCCAGCGATTCACACATTCACATACTCTGACGACAGTGGTGTGTGTATGTATGTATGTGTGTGTGTATGTATGTGTGTGTGTGTGTATGTGTGTGTGTGTGTGTGTGTGTGT
>JACXGM010031660.1:0-12891 GCA_016801145.1 Umbra pygmaea
ATATCACAGTCACCATAAATGTTCAAGGCTTGTCATTTTAAATGAAGAACACGTTGCAGATAAAAAACAGGCAGCCGGTATATTTCACTCCTCATTACCTTAATCTCCCCACCTTTCAAAACGAAGCGCCAGGCTCTGGTTGCGCGTGTCAACGCGCCACGTGATTAAAGTAATATAGGCTACATATACGTAAAAAAAATTCTTAACCGTTTAACTGATAGTATTAATCGGTCAAATGTTATACTTTCGGTTAATGGTTAAACGGTCAATATGAGCATCCCTACTTCTGACTGAAAAGAAAGGGATTCAGTTGGAAAAGAAAACGCTTTAGACTGAAAAGGAAGTGTGTCAAAATGAAAAGGAAGGGCTTTGAAATGCAAAGGAAGGGCGTTAGACTGAAAATAAGTGTTTCAGACTGAAAAGGAAGGGCTTCAGATTGAAAAGGAAGGGCTTCAGATTGAAAAGGAGGGCTTCAGATTGAAAAGGAAGGGCTTCAGATTGAAAAGGAAGGGCTTCAGATTGAAAAGGAAGGGCTTCAGATTGAAAAGGAAGGGCTTCAGATTGATAAGGAAGGGCTTCAGATTGAAAAGGAAGGGCTTCGGATTGAAAAGGAAGGGCTTCAGATTGAAAAGGAAGGGCTTCAGATTGAAAAGGAAGGGCTTCAGATTGATAAGGAAGGGCTTCAGATTGAAAGACTTAAATGAGGCCTGGATAGGGCTACTGATTTAATATAAAATTTTTCACACAGCAAAAATATTTTAGCCTTTTTATGTGTCTTTATTAAATAAACTAAGCTGTCAAAAGAATACAGAGAAATGGGAAAATAATTCTAATCATTAAATTCAAAGAAAGTAGATTTGTGCCATTCTGTTGAAAGCCAGTGATTATAAGTAACTAAAAGCATCTCTGTTCTGAACACAGCACACTGGCTGTCACTGTGTGTTGAGTTTGAGCGGAGCAGAGGAGTTGGCCTTTCTAACAGAGGGTACGTCCTAAATGGCATGAAGGTTGTTATGTAGTGCACTACATTTTGACTATACCCTTATGTGGCCGGCACAAATCTAGTGCACCCTAATGGAACCAGGGAGTAATTTGGGATGCACTAAGTGAGCAGTCTGGCCCAGCCAGACTCTGACACCTGCTCCAGCAGCCAGCCAATATCTCCCATCTGTGGCTACTGTCTGTGCCCCCCCCACACACACACATACACAGGCACACACACCCTGCTCGTTGATGTGAAAGACCTCTGTCACTTACAGGCGTCAGGGATACACACTTCTATCTGAAGCTGTGTCAGAAGGATGTACACATTCAAATGCATTGTCTTCCCCTCTCTCTCAAACAGGGCCTGTTTAGAATACAAAGCAAAGTAGATGATGTCAGGCCTTCAATCAGATGACACATCTCTGTCTAGATGGGAATAATTAGCAGCAAGCAAACAGGACCTGATTCATTAAACCTCTCTACGCCGACCAGTCCGACACACGCACACAGACACGCCCGCTTGCATTCACACAAACACACACACATATGAACGAACACCTCTGGGGCTATTTGTGGCAGAGTTGTTTCCCATAGTCCAGTGTCGTAATTACGGCTGTTCAATATGCAGCGCAAGGTACCTTGGCCATGACAAATAACAACGGCTTTATCTCGACCCTCCTCCTTTTAGCTAATTGAATCAACACAGACATTGATGTTCTGGGGTTCTGCTGAACAGGACTATAGATTTACTCCTGGTCAGAGAAGAGGGAGTAAGCGAGTGATGGAGGGAGAAATGGAGGAGAGAAAACATTGAGAGATACAGCCTGGAGGAATGGTCAAATGACCTTGGTTTTGTACAGTGTCCTCTGGCCTTGACTAGCTGTCTGACACAGAAACTGAAACTGGTCAGACATGAAGAGAGAGAGCTGTCTGGCCACACCTGGTAATCTTTAACTACCATTTTAGCGCACTATTTAACCAGGATGAATGTCACAGCAACACTGACAGAGCTGGGGTCAGGGAGTGGCTCAGAATGTGTGAGTGTGTTTTGGTGGGCGTGTCAGAGCTCGGTTAATCCCTGCCATTGTGTCTAGGGCTGGGATACTCACATCTTAATTTTACGAGAGCCAGAGCCTGCTGGTTTTCTGTTCGACCTCATCATTAATTGCACCCACCTGGGGTACCAGGTCTAAATAAGTCCCTGATCAGAGAGTTGTAATGTAGAACTGTCTTCGAGGGACAGATTTCAGTATGATCTCTGTAGAGGTTGAGATGTCATATTGAGAATGGATCTGGATATCTGTGAAAATGATTCCATGTAGAAACCGAGCATGGATTTCATAGCGTCAATATTCACATGACAACAAAGAGGGCAAGAAGATGTAAACAGCACAGCATATGCTCTCGTGAACATGCAGAGGCAAACACACACACCCACAGACACACCTTCACACACTGTCACTGTTTCCCCTGTGTCTCTGTGATTTGTTGTGTTGTGTTTGTAGTTTGAATTCCCCTCAGCCTCCACTACTCCACTCATATTCTCCAGGACAATTTCAGCTACTACTTAGGTCCATACATGAACTTCAACTGTGCTTGTTGGTCTTGTCTCCATTACACACACCTGGTTCCTCTTTTGTCATCAGTGTACGTATTTAGTCACCCCTGTTTGCTTGTTCATGGTCGTTCATTGTTCCTGTCAATGGATGTTACAAGTCGCGAGTTTCAATTAACCAGTAGTTTAAGTTTTTCAGTGTTTTGTTTTGGTAATTTCAAGAACTACCTTGAGTTTTTGGTTCTACAGTTTGTTGTTTCATTCCTGTGGTTTGTTACCAGTGTATTTGGTTGAATAAAGTCCTTCTCATTGAGAATCACACCTGTCTCGTGCCTACCTTTACGATAAACTATGACACATACACACTATCCTATTAAATCCAGTGTGTAGTAAGATATGTGTATGTGTGTGTGTGTGTTGGTTTAACATCAACGAAATACAGAACGCACACACAATAGAATGAGTGCAGGAATGTTAACACACACATGAAACACAAATAGTTCCAAGGACAAACACACACACACACAGGGTAAAAATATGTAGATTATAGAGGAAAGAAACAGACCAGGAGAAGCCAATACTAAGAATACAAATCCATGTTAAAAAGCTTTACAGACCACAGAGTGTTGGTTCTAATTCCCCAGAACCACAGGTATGTATGGAGGCTGACCTACTTAAATAATGGAGGAACTTAACACAAGGCAATAGCAACAAATACCTACTTCATGTTAGATTCAGGTCTGACTTTACAGTTGGACAAAACAAAGTCAAACCATCAAAGCATAGTAAGGAACTACAGCAAGTATGTTGATATTGTAAAACCATATTCTGATTGAAAATGTATTTTACAGCCTATTATAAAACATTAAATGCAGTTTTTTTTATTAATTAATTACCAAAGCAAGATTCACTAAAAACCAGTTCTTTTTGCAGTAAGGACATGTACACAATGACCAAGAGTTACATCTTGGTGGGTGGGGATTGCACCAGGGGCCATATGGACACCAGTCAGATGCACTAACCACAATGAACCAGGGGCCATACGGACACCAGTCAGATGCACTAACCACAATGAACCAGGGGCCATACGGACACCAGTCAGATGCACTAACCACAATGAATCAGGGGCCATACGGACACCAGTCAGATGCACTAACCACAAGGCCACTTTGACATCCAATATACTGTATGCTAGAACTACATAATGTTTGCAAGTTTGTAAAAGAAAATCAAACTGCGTCAGTATAAATATGCCAAAACGATCATATGAAATACTGAACTTGTCATTGTAAATACTGTCATCAAGCACAATATGAACTTCAGAAACATGTTTGTGAAACAAAAAATCATTTAACGCAACATGAACAGCTAAAACACTGCATAACAGTCAGGGCCGTTTCTAGCACAGGGGCCAACCCGTTCGCCTGGCAACACTATATTGTGCCGAAAACACAAACTCAGATTTTACTTTTCAAAATAATAGCGCTCGTAATTATTCACTACCAGGTGACCAGTCACACCGACTGTGCTACTGGATCAATGTCCTGAAGCAAGCCACAAACAGCCGGTCTACGCACATGGCTTAAGCCCTCAACCCCAGCACCACAAGCCTGTAACTGGAGGAGAAGCTGCTCAGGCTTGACACACACACACACTCACACATCTACGTGAACACACACAGTAAGTGAGTGAGTCTAGGCTTCATTGTACACAGCGCCAGTATTTAAATGCTGTTTCGGGGCTAAGAGACCGGGTAGTTAGAAAGATGGATTTAAGAGAAGGGACTGAGAAAAGGATTTTAGATACAGGTTTAAAAGAATGTAAAGGATTTGCAAGGGAGAGGCTATAGTGAGAGAGAGAGCACTGGGGAGAGAAAGAGAGAAGGAAGAAGATTGTGAGAAAAAAGACTGTCTTTGAAGCGGAAGCTAAGTCTCCATGGTCTGGTAGCTTCCTATGAGTCAGCCAGACAGCCCTGTCTACACACTACAACCCCTGAATGAAGAGAAGTGAGAACTAGCCAATTATACAGTCAATATCATGGGATTCAGACCAGACTGAATATCAAATCTGCCAAAAGATTACAAAGTGACCTTCAATTAGTTTCTCTGCACTTGCTGAAGCCAGAAGGCAAAGGTCAAATCAACTTAGTAAAGAGATATTGAAAGAGTATTGTTATGCTTGTTATGCTAAATAGTTGTACATTTGTACTGTCAGACAATATGACGAGCTGCAAAATAGGCAACAGGTTCCTTGGAGTCAGAGACAACATCCTAACAACACAGCTAAGTTTTTATTCCGTCAGATATCGCAAATTCATAGCGTTGTGAGATAGTAAATGAGTCTGACAGGGAATGCGAGTCAATGGCAATTAGTAGTC
This sequence comes from Umbra pygmaea, assembly GCA_016801145.1. Classification (NCBI taxonomy): domain Eukaryota; kingdom Metazoa; phylum Chordata; class Actinopteri; order Esociformes; family Umbridae; genus Umbra; species Umbra pygmaea. The sequence goes on from JACXGM010031660.1 coordinate 4,917, forward strand.
CTATCCAGAAGCTCCTTACAGTGCCTGTGCCTGAGGGCGCCCCCTGCAGGCTGACCCTTCTGAGGAGAGAGGGAGAAGAACCGCAGTTGTCACAAAATGTTTTGACAAATACCCTGCCTAAAACCCCCAAGAGCAAGCAACAAGTGATGCACGGTGGCTAGGAAAAACTCCCTATTAGGTGGAACCTAGGAAGAAACCTAGAGAGAGGCCAGACTCAAGGGGGTGGCCAGTCCTATTCTGTCTGTTCTGGGTGGGGGATCTGAAGGAACACAGCCCATTGTAATACAGTGACATTGTTTATCAGTGTTCAATTAGTTTATCAGTGTCCATAAATGGAGAAAGGAATGGGGTAGCAACAACACAATTTGGTGGTCTTGTGCAGCGAGAACGTGACGTGCTCTGGAGATGTACTGCTGGAGTCACCAGGCAGAAACGTGACCACCAACAGCATTGACGTGGGTACCAGCAGAGCTAAGTGGGCACAGGACGAAGACAAGAAGGAGTCATCAGGCCACATGATCCTGAAACAGGTTCAGGGGTTTGGATCCTCCTAGGATCAACATGACATCAGAAACATTACACTGGGAGTACATTAGGTCTTGTATATCGATACAATGTCTGAGTGTTCCTTGATACAAACGCCCCTGAGTGGAGTTAGGGCAATGATATCCCAGTGGAGAGATAGGAGCCTACCAGGCAAGCCAGCATGGGTGGTTCATCAAACAGCGCAGCTGTACACTTTTAGCACTCTGGGCCAGACTACACTATATCATAGAACTTACTAAAGAGATGATTCTTTAGCATATACTTAAAAGTTGAGACTGATTCTGCATCTCTAACATGGGTCGGCAGATCCATGAATTTGGGCTTCTATGTTAGAAAGCCCTTCCTCCAGCTGTTTGTTTACATCAGGGGTGTCCAATTCCGGTCCTGAAGGGCCAAATCAGTTCAGATTTTTGCATTTACCTGGCAGTTAATTGCATCCACGTGGTGTCCCTAGTCTGAATGAATCACTTATTACAAAAAACAAACAAACAACAGAACTGTCTTGGCTCCCCAGGACCAGCTTGGACACCCCTTGTTTACATATTCTAGGAACAGTAAGGAGGAGTGCATCTTGTCAACGTAACATCCACGTAGGTACGAAGGGCAGCAACAAATCAGAAAGATAATTAGGGGGACATCCATGTAGTGCTTTGTATGTTAACAGTAAAACTTGGAAATCAGCCCTAGACTTAATGGGCAGCCAGTGTAAAAAGACTAATTGAAAGGTAATATATTCATTTTTTGCAGTTGTAGTCAGAATTCTGGCGGTTTTTGAGGGTCTTTGCTGGGTAGCCAGAAAAGAGAGTATTACAATAATCCAATCTTGAGGTAACAAAAGCATGGATTCCTTGAAAAAGTTTAGAGTCCTTGACAAAGCATCATTCCTTGACAAAGTTTCAAATTTTTGCAATGTTCTTGAGATGGATAAAAGCTGCTCTTGAGTTCAAATCCAGATGGACACTTTGCATGTATTTTGTTTTCTACTCCAGCGCGATGTAGACGTGTTGTAAATGTGCTTTTTTACCTTTTTTTCCTCACTTTCGACATGTTTCCAAACAATATATTACAACATAATACATGTTACATGGAGTTAACAGCAAGGTTTCTGAGTGGTTAAGGTTAGGGTTTGGGTAAGGCTTAGATCAAATTAACAGCAAGGGCCCTATTTTAACGATCTGAAACGCGAAACGCGTATCAAACGCGAAACGCAAGTTACATTGTGGGATGGTCCTGGGCGCTGTTGCTTTTTACCTGCTGGATAAATGATTCTTGCGCCCGACGCAAATCTAAAATGGGTAGGTCTAAAGTAGCTTCATTAGTCATAGGTGTGGTTTGGGCGTAACGTTCAATAAACCAATCAGAGCATCATCGCACATTCCCTTTAAGAGCAGGCGCGCTTGTTCCATGGCGGATTGCTATTATGACGGCGATTTGCTTTTGATTTTTCTTAATAAAGAAATGTCACAAGACATAGCCTACTTTTGATGTTTTGGACTCATTCTCACTGAATCACGAGGTTATGAATGCATGGTAATATTTTTGCAATGTAGTCTAACATTAGAATGAGATTACTCTTCTGTCAAATAAGCTTTCCTCTTCCGTTCTGCTTTTCTGGGCATTTAAATTAAGTGCCAACGTCACATGCATTTCAACATCACGTCTCCTGAAGTCCTCTAATATTTCCTAATTAATGTCATCAACACATCCATGATTCATGGAAATGCTGCGTAAAACACAACGAGCCACAAAGAATGCTACGACTTGACTATTGTAGTACCTGTGCTATCCAAACACCTGATGCGCATTTTCAGGGTGCCAAATGTTCGTTTAGGCTACACTGCGTGTTTGTGTGTTTGTTTTTGATTAAACAGCATTTTATGCACTTGCTGGCATCATAAATTGTCATCATTAACCATGTCTTTAATGGAGCTGTTGTCCCCTTCACAGCCACCCATACAAGGGGGGATTCCTCATGGCAAAGTTTCCATGAATGAGTCGTGGCTTGAGCCTGAGTAATTCTAAGGTAAAGACATGGGTGATTTTACTATTAGCATGGCAAATTACGTGTGTATACTTGTTGATTAAATGGGTTCCCTTGAGGTTGATGTATATCAGTGCAAATAATTCATTATGAATAATTTGAGTAAATGTGTACACTAGATGTATACAATTATTTTTAAATTTTCGGACACTACAATGACTTCCTTGTGTGGTAATATTTTTCCTAATATGTATTGCATTAATAAAGAACTGCTGCATTTGTGTAGATGAGAGGAGCAAAGTGTATGGGCGTTGTGCACATGCTACATTATGGTTAAGCATATGCGCCCTAAAATAGCATATGAATAACACGCCACTGACTTTAAACCAGGTTTTTCCTGGTAAGTGGTGGAATTGTTTTCGGGAACTGCAAGATAGCACCAGGGAACATTTGCACCGGAACACGCCTCTTCTTTTCGCTGAACCGCCCAACGAACGCAAGTTCATTCCCTAATTTACAGACGCGCGTCTGTGGAGGGAAAAGTCCCATATGCTTTGGGTGCAAGATAGGAATGATACATGTGTTTGTGTAAAATGTAAATTGCGCTGGGTGTAAGATAGGGCTTCAAGTGTGCCCATCTCAGACTTTTCTGTGAAACTGCCACGGATTATGGTCCGTGTTCATTTCACAGACTTTTCTGCCATTCTGTGAAACTGCCACAGATTGTTGAAGTCAAGAGTCCGTGGTCAATTCACAGATTTTTGAGAGATCAAGCTCTCAGATTTATACAGATTTTTCTGATATAACTGTTCAGCCATCTATGTTCATTGCCAGACTTGACGGCAGGTTACTTTGTTTTTTGGGACCTAAAATTAGGTCCTAATGGGTTCTCCATATGAATATTAAAATAACCACATATTTTTATGTTATCTGCCTTGACTAGGCCAGATAAAAATTCTGGGAATTTATTAAGAAACACTGTATTGTCCAGGTGGCTTTTTAAAATTGTAATCTCTTTCATTTGTGACAGAAATAGCTAGGGCTTTATTTTATTAAGATTACTAAAGTGAACATCACCTTGTTTATCTTAACTCAGCCTGGATCAAGATATAGTCATAGTCTCAATGGGAAAAACTGAACTCACTTCACTGGCTATGCTAACGGCAGACTCCACTAGGCTAGCAGGCTGGCTTATAGCCTGCAGCCAAACCTGTGCCCTCTTTCATGTTGAAGCTATTGGAGTTCCTGTCTGTTTTTCTAGATAAATGAAGAGCACCATTACAGCTAGGATGGAGTCCATCACTCTTCAGCATGCGAGTCCCAAAAAGAGTGCCAGTTATCTATAAATTCTATCTCCTGTGATGGGCAGAACTCCTTTTTCAGCCAGAAATTGAGTTGTGTGAGTCTGCTGTCGACTCATCACTACCCCTAACTGGGAGCGGGCCAGAGACAATTACTTGATGTCAACACATCTTTCTAGCTAATTTACAAGCTGAAGCTATCTTCTGCTTAATAATAACCTCTGTCTATTTTATCCTAACATCGTTGGTGCCAACATGAATAACAATATATCTATACTCTCTAGTCTTGCCCACTTTTCATTTGCTAGCACCAACCTCAGATTAGCCTCTACGTCGGTAGCCCTGGTCCCAGGTAAACACTGTATGATCACTGGCTGATTCTTCACGCTAATACTACGTGTAATGGAGTCACCGATTACTAAGCATTTCATTTTGTCATTGGTCCTACATAGATGTGCCTGCCGCTCAATCCCCAGAAGAGAAGACTCAGGCCCTCAGTCGGACTCTAGTAGGGAAAACCGGTTGAATATGTTAGTCACCGGCTTGGAATGCAACACCAGCCGAGCAGGCCGACGTCGTCTTTTCCCAGCAACCATGAGAAAGTTGTCAGTCTGCGAGGACAGTGCGGGGGAGTTAAAACACCTACTACTATCAATGCTACACATTCTTATACTTTTCTACACTGGAATAAGCATTTCAGGACATCTACATCTGAAGCAGAGCCTCTAACATAGCTGTCTTAGCAAGAAGGTGATTACAGCAAAAGTAATACGACATGATACTTAGTTTCATTTGGTCATAGTAGTTAAGGAACTCCTCTTTTGACTGCAAAAAGAGCATCCCGATGTGAAAACGTTAAGCAAAAATTAAAACAGCGCGTTGGTAGACTTGTAAAATAGAGAGTTTAGCGTAATTGATACAATATAATAACGTAAAAGGATTTGGCAATTGAATGATACTTACTACTACACTCAAAGGAAGACAATATTTCTTTAGGGTTCATTCAAATTTTAAACGAGGAGGGGCCCCTTTTTTCAAAGATCCACTTGAATGTGTTCTTCAAAATATCCAGTTTTAGTCGTTCCACTAAAAAATATTTCAATGTTCTTTCTGAGGTTGTTTTTCAGGGTGCTTAAATAAAGAATAATATTTACATTTCTCCCAAGAATCTATACGGGTTCCCCAATGTTTTAATGTTAACAACCCATTAACAATCTTCCAAGTAACTATTTAAGAATGTAGAAGTAATGGTGTGCTGTTCCATCCCTGTATGGTTGATTTCAGGAGAAAAATGTATGTTCAGCAACCAATCACATATGACCTACGATGACCTTCCATCAGCATTATGGTAAGTCCGACATCTCTGTCCCTTGGTTCAGTTCAATCTCTCGAGAAGGCACTCCCTGCTCCAGAACAAGATCCCTACTTAACTGTATGGATTAATGCTTGGCTGAGTGTGTATTGATTACTGTGATAGTTGGCTTGGTGAATTATAGACAGGCTCACTGGACTCCCTGATCAACTGGCTTCCGGAGCCACGGCTTGGTAATCCATACACATCATACACCCATGCGCTACCGCTGACTTGCGCACACACATGAACGCACACTTACATTTACACTAGGTCATTTAGCAGAAGCACTTATTCAGAGCGACCTACAGTCTAGACCAGTGGTTCCCATCCTTTTACCTGACATGGCACACTTTGGCGGGAGCAGACATTTCGAGGCACACCAACACATTTTACGCTTAATAATTGCAACTAGCAAAGAAATGAATGGTTGTAGCTACGGAAATTGCTTTACTGGTATGGGATGTAGCTAGTATCAGATTTATAAAACAATGATCAAGTTCATGATTTACACCTCTGGAAAAAAATTAAGAATCCATTGCAAATGTTTCTTAAATCAAACCCATTGAAAACCTCTGGAATGTGATGAAGAGGAAGATGGATGGTCAGAAACCATCAAACAAAGCCAAGCTGTGACCCGGAGTGGCATAAAGTCACCCAATATCAATGTGAAAGACTGGTGGAGAGCATGCCAAGATGCATGAAAGATAATTATTATTGTTATACAATTATTATTATTCCACCAAATATTGATTTCTGAACTCATCCCAAGTTAACACATTACTATTGTGTTTTGTTCATACAGTAAGTTATTATAAACTAGTTTTCTCTGCATTATTTAAGGTCTGACATTACTAGCTATATCTTTTTTGTTATTTTTACAATTTTCTGTAAATCAATGCTCTCAATTATGTTTTTATTTTGAATCTGGGAGAAATATTGTCAGTAATTTATGGAATCAAACAAAAGAGTGAATTTTACGCAAACACATACCTATCCATTTTTTTTCAGTGGTCTCAATTTTTTTTTCAGAGCTATATAAGTAGTCACTTAATACAAACAGTGCAGACAAAGCACACTGAAGGTTGAGTTCGCAACAACTATGAAGTTAATTAAAAAAAGACAAAGACAAAAAACAGGCTCAATATCAGTGGACTTAACCAGTTTCATAAAAAGAATATGCCTAACATATGTTAATGAAAACCATAGGCTATATAACAGTGTATTCCTAACATAAATTAGTCCCTGACCAGCAAACCAGACATCCTCTCCAACATACCGCACACTGACATTCACTCACACATACATCAACCAGAGCCCAGGTTGACTCTCTCTCACATAATTGATTAAACACCAAAAGATAAATGTTTGACTGAAATATTTCAGAGAATTACAGTGATTACACAGACTATTAATGTCCTAATTTTATATGCAATCCCTGTATATATATATGTATATACAGCCGCATATATATATATAACACTGCATTCCAAATTATTATGCAATTTGGAATTTTTGTGTCATAAACATTAAATAGTTTGTTTTTCAAGCAAACTCATGGATGGTATTGTGTCTCTGGGCTCTTTGGATCACTGAAATCAATCTCAGACACCTGTGATAATTAGTTTACCAGGTGAGCCCAATTAAAGAAAAACTACTTAAGAGGGATGTTCCACATTATTAAGCAGGCCACAGGTTTCAAGCAATATTAAAAAGACAAAGGTTCTCTCTTCTGCGGAAAAGGGTGAAATAGTGCAATGCCATGGACAAGGTATGAAAACATTAGATATTTCACAAAAACATAAGCGTGACCATTGTACTGTGAAAAGATTTGTGTTTGATTCAGAGCACAAACGGGTTCATGCAAGGCTGAAGTTGAAAGCAGGAAATCTAAGGTTTGAGCACAAGCAGAGCAAATCCAAGCATGAGCAGTGACTTTTTGAGTGTGAGAGCAAGGTTTTGAGGGCAATTATTACAACATCTGAACGTAATATCTGTGAGAAATGATATCACATAAATTTCCCCCAAAAAAATATCACATTAGATTTTGAAAAAATTCACGGCACACTTGGGGAGTCATCATGGAACACAGGAGTTGAACACAATGATTTTTGTTTCCTTATGGGTATTGAAACACAAAATTTGATGTTGCAAGGGCTATTCTCTACCGACCCTTCCATCACACACACACACACACACACACACACACACACACACACACACACACACACACACACACACACACACACACACACACTCACACACACTGAGAGGCATTAGTTAGTGATAAAAAGGGATTCCAGACCAGCAAAATACAATTCTATTGAGGTAGCTGCAGTGATAATACTATGTACTACTATATCATGATATGATTTTGACTTCATATTTAATGATGATCAGGTTTCTGATATTACTAGATTATGTCATGTTCTCTACTTGATAAATAATGATGATCAAGTTTCTGATATTATTATGTCATGTTCTATACTTGATAATTAATGATATTCAGGTTTCTGATATTACTATATCATGTTCTCTATATCTCTCCAATTGAAATGCACTACAAAAATCCCTGAAGCTTGAATCCAACGTCCATTTAACCACCTTCAAACTACTATTATTTAGTCTACTGTCAGACTGCTGTACATGTTAACCCCACCCACTCTTTCTATGTGGTTAACGCATCTTTGTACACTCTAACCAGCATAGCTGCCTCTGTATACTTTACAATCTAACCAGCATAGCTGGCTCTGTATGTTTTACACTCTAACCAGCATAGCTGTCTCTGTATGTTTT
>JACXGM010031661.1:0-12791 GCA_016801145.1 Umbra pygmaea
GAGGGTGTCAATGATGGCCTTCTGGACAGCAGTCAGGTCGGCAGTCTTACCCATGATTGCGGTTTTAAGTAATGAAACAGGCTGGGAGTTTTTAAAAGCCTCAGGAATCTTTTGCAGGTGTTTAGAGTTAATTAGTTGATTCAGATGATTAGGTTAATAGCTCGTTTAGAGACCCTTTTCATGATATGCTAATTCTTTGTTTTCATGAGCTGTATGCCAAAATCATCAGTATTAAAACAATAAATGACCTGAAATATTTCAGTTGGTGTGCAATGAATCTAAAATATATGAAAGTTTAATTTTTATCATTACATTATGGAAAATAATGAACTTTATCACAATATGCTAATTTCTTGAGAAGGACCTGTAGTTGATTTCGAGTTGCTTACATTTTCTATTTTTTGGTTTGTGTTTACTTTTTAAACTTCTCGTGAAGTCTAGGCAAAAAGTATTAAATAGGAATTGCAGAAAAAGACTTATCCTGCAATGCTGGCTGCACAGGCAACGCATGCAAAGACGTTCCGCTAATTATTACTTTCCGTAATAACTACCTACAACGTTTGTACTATATATATTGCGCAAGTTGAAACCACACACCAAAACACTAGTGTGACATCATACGTTTTCACCTAGACCAATCAGCGATTTTGCCCAACTGGAACCAGGGATAAGACCGCCCAACGGTGCTGCCGGCACAAGCTTCCAAACGAGGCTGCCAGCCTGCTAAAAAATTGCGAAAAGTTCGAGTTCCAGAATTCAGAAGGGTAATGGAGACACATCTATAACCAGGCGGAACGGTGAATTTCACGGTTCTACATGGTAGTGGAGACGAGACATAAATCTCACATGGACCTATGCCCCCTCACTTTGCTCTCAGATTTCCATGTCTACAAGTGTCCCACTGAAAAGGGACTGGAAATGATCAAGGGTTTAGAGGCTAATGAGTTTTCAATGTGAAATTATTTAACAGTTATCAGTTTAGAGTTTAAACAAATATACTGCTTTTCCACTGGTTCTCACTGGGACAAACACCGCTATGGCCCAGTGAGATATGTTGATGCTGGCCACAGGTGCAGTAGAATAGTCTGCAACCATACCATGACATTTAGGGCCCTATTGTGCACCCGGCGCAACGCAGTGCAAAACCCTGAATGGAAGTGTCTTTGCTAGTTTAACACTGACGCAGTTGTCAATTTCCCGTCAGGCGCCCGCGTTTTTTAAATAGCAAGTGCACCTGCGCCTATTTTTGCGCCCATGGGTGTGCTGGTCTAACAGGGAGGTGTGTTCAGGACAATTCTGGGTGTATTGCTAGCTTAAGGCATCAGAAAATGGTCGAGCCATTGACCAACAAAAACCTGGTCTAAAGTCAATGGAGCAGTATGTTTTTTTTAACAGCAAATTAGTCAAATGCACCTAGTAAAAATATTACGGTGCAAATCCGACATCATATTAGCAATGCGCCAAGGTACAAACGTGCCTGGCTCTTAAAGGGAATGGGAGATGACACTCTGATTGGTTCATGCATGTTATGCCCAAAACACACCCAGGAAATAATGAAGACACTTAGTACAACCCTTTCAGACCATGCGCCCGGTAGAGATGCGCGGATCGGCTATTATTTAATCTGCAACTGCATCATCAATCTCATCATCCATCCGCCATCCATCTGCACCAAAGTTTTTGATCAATTTTCAAACCACACCACCCGCCATCCGCTGATTGGCGATGCTAGAAAGCCTAGAAAGCTAATGCCTCAGGCGGGATGTCCACTGGAAACGTCAGATTTTAGTGGACGTTACGTTTTACCGGATATATGCATCCGCATAGTGCGGACTTCATGCACATTTGCTTCCGCAAGGCAAGACCGTTACTCTCGTGTTGTGCTACTCGTTCTATTGGGAACTCCAACTTCCAGTTGTACAACGGCACGGTGTCACAATGCCTAAGTTGGATAATTTGAACGTATGCGACACACAGAGCGCACCACATCTCAAGCCCTCAAGGCAAACGGATCATTGCTGTTTGCTCCATTTACAATGAATGACTTCCGGCGCAACACATTCGACGTGTCCAGTGGATATTCTCCCTCAGAATATCAGAAGTAAACTCCGTCTCTGAACGATGCACAGGGACAAAAGTAAATAAATAGCCTAAATAAAACAGCAAACCTGACCTAACCTGACTAGACTACTGTACAATATTATCATTGTAATAAAAACGCAATTTGGTACATCATTTCAACATTTTTCTTACCTCCTTGTTTGCTATGGGTGTTATTGAGTTTGTAGGAGTTTAGCTCTTGCGTTCTTACTCTGCGTTCACCCCTGCCATTTTTTGTGGGCGTCTCAGTGTATTCTCTATGCTACAAGAAGAATTGGGAGGCGCCAAGCGGTGAGCAAGAGCAGTGCATGTGAAGCGCCGCGTGGGAAGCAGAAGAGGCGACGAGAGGGCATGGAAAAATATGAAAATATTTGAACTTTTTGGCTGAAGCGACGGAGCGTCAACCAATCAGGAAACATCACGCCATGTGTACCAGCTAAACTACGTCAAACATAATTAATAGCCATTTAGCTTCTCAAGAAATGAAAAACACATACAAAATCAACGAATGAAAATGTTTTTTTGTCAATTATATGGACGACCAATATTGAAGTGATTGACATTTCCCACGAAACGCCCATAGAGCGACAAGTTGTAGGCTGGAGAGCGACGCAAGGTGTTCAATTTCGCTTTCCTCAAAAGCAGGTGTGAACGTATAGAAAAGGATGCAACATGGGAGATGAATCATCATTCAACTTGCACTGTATTCTACTTTCTTATTGCATACTAGAGAGAAAAAAATGCTGGTAGGCTACCATGGGCTACTTATATTAACTTTTTGTTACCTTTCGTGAACTTGACTATTTCAAAGTGTGCTCGATTTTTTTTCGGATGTAGGTAACAATATTTAACAATATATACAGTGCCTTGCGAAAGTATTCGGCCCCCTTGAACATTTCGACCTTTTGCCACATTTCAGGTTTCAAACATAAAGATTTAAAACTGTAATTATTTTGTGAAGAAGCAACAACAAGTGGGAGACAATTATGAAGTGGAACAAAAATGTATTGGATATTTTAAACATTGTTAACAAATAAAAAACTGACTAATTGGGTGAGCAAAATTATTCAGCCCCTTTACTTCCATGCAGCAAACTCTCTCCAGAAGTTCAGTAAGGATCTCTGAATGATCCAATGTTGACCTAAATGACTAATGATGATAAATAGAATCCACCTGTGTGTAATCAAGTCTCCATATAAAGGCACCTGCTCTGTGATAGTCTCAGAGGTCCGTTGAAAGCACAGAGGACAACATCAGTCGTACACTGATATACAACATCAGACAACATCAGTCGTATACTGCACAAATCTGGCCTTTATGGAAGTGTGGCAAGAAGAAAGCCATTGCTGAAAGATATCCATAAAAAGTGTCATTTAAAGTTTGGGTTAAAGTTGGTGGTGCTGCCGCTGAGCAGGTGCCTCTCTCCCCTCTGAACACCTAAATTCTGCCTCGAACGCGCGTCTATTTCACTTCAAACACTCGCTTTATTTGCGCGTCCTATTCGCTTTGGAAAAGCGAGTGGATTCAAATTGTTCAAGCGTCAAACTAGATGCGATGGAAGCGAATTTCACGCTCAATAAGCATTCGGTCTGAACATGGCATAAAACCTTGATGCGCAATGCCAATGTCAAAAGCATCACTGTCATCAAATTTTATGTGGCATATTTCCAGTATGCAACTGACTGCAAGAAGGCACATCCGAGCAGGCTTATGTGCCGGAGCTGAGCCCCGGAGGGCTCCGGCCCAATTTAACCACTGGATATATGTCGCCCCTGTTTATTCTTTACTCTCAATAACATTGTTTTCAAGTACATGTTAAACCAATTAAAATGTTTCAGCCTCAATAGTCGGCAGTTGTTTTATTTAAAATTTACAAACAATACTATGATTGTAGGGTAAGAAATTAGTAATTGAGGGTTATTCCAGAATGCAGCCATTGAAGTATTGAGTAGAAAGAGAACACAGAGCCCGGCCATCAGATAATATTGAAGTATTGAGTAGAAAGAGAACACAGAGCCCGGCCATCAGATAATATTGAAGTATTGAGTAGAAAGAGAACACAGAGCCCGGCCATCAGATAATATTGAAGTTTGCTCAGTACTGGCATAACCGTTTCTAGACCCATGTTTTCTCCTCAAGAATAAATAGGTTTATGTTATTTAAATTAGTGGACATCAGAACATAAATTATTTCTTTTAGTAGAAATAATTACCAATAAAATCAGATTATATATTAGTTTCTAATTGGAAGACTCTGTATTCATAGAAATTGTCACTCTACAAAGGAGAGACTGTATGTGGAAGTATGCAATATGTATACTTTAGTGGAAATCAAACTGTCTAAACCTAAACCAAACTATAAGCAGCATGGTCATTGACATGGACACACTAAGCATTCCAGCCCTAAATCACATTAAATACGTTCTGAGGGAACTATTTTGTAAAACCGAAAAATGTCCAATATGAACGTATGAGAGGGTCAATTACGGTTGTAGGGAACTAAATTTAACACTCGAATAACGTTTAAAAAAAACGTATAAATCCGCGACATCCGCGACTTGCATGCCAGTGTTCGCGAGTTCAAATCCAGACCGGAACTTTTTGTGTTTTGTTCTACAGACACGCGATTGTCAGTTTTTGTAATGTTAACCCTAACCTTAATTCTAACCTTAACCTCAGTAACGTCATATCTAACCTTAACCGTTAGTAACCTCATGCCTAACCTTAACCGTTAGTATCCTCCATCCTAACCTTAACTGTGAATGTTGCAATATAATTTCGAACGCTTATGGAATGTATGAAATGTTCTCGCATAAATCCGCTAAACGAAATGTACCGGAGCAACGTAATTCAAGTACAAATATAGCCTAATAACAAAACGTGCAGTTCAAACGTAAAAACACCCTAAATAGGTTGGCATAGAACGTAATTTAGGTTTTCAAAATAGTTTCCTGAGAACGTAATTTGGGATTAATTCTGAGATTTACGGTTGAAGCATTCAAGTTTGCCTTTGTCTTTGCTTCTATAGCTGTAGTAGGAAATTAATGTTTGTAGGACCAAATATGACTCAACAGCTGGATTCCTCTCACACCTTATTAAACAAAGGATTTCCTGAGGGGAATTAAGATTCATGGAAGGAGCATCAAAACCCCCCACTGGAGCACACTGACAAGGGTGAAGCCCAACTGATCAATTTATGTTACACAACAGAGACTGTACCTATTTGATCTTTTCTTGATCATCCTATAAAGGGAGTTTTGTTTTATTACATGTACAAAAGGTTGTACAGGTCTTATGATTTCTCCACAGGGTGACGAGGACAGACAAATGCCATTGCACAGTTTACATGACTTCTCCACAGGGAGAAGTCATGTAAGCTTTATTATTATTGTTAGTCAAGAGATTTGAGTTCTTATCGTAAACGATACTCCAGGCAATTTATTTTGCCCTAGTTGTGTGTTATTAAATCGCTAGGATAATTGTAGTATTTTGGTAGGCCAAAGTTTTTCAGAACGTGAACTATTTTGGGTATGTACAGTGCCTTGCGAAAGTATTCGGCCCCCTTGAACTTTTTGACCTTTTGCCACATTTCAGGCTTCAAACATAAAGATATGAAACTGTATTTTTTTGTGAAGTAGCAACAACAAGTGGGACACAATCATGAAGTGGAACAACATTTATTGGATATTTCAAACTTTTTTAACAAATAAAAAACTGAAAAATAAGTTAATACTTTGTAGCGCCACCTTTTGCTGCGATTACAGCTGTAAGTCCCTTGGGGTGTCTCTATCAGTTTTGCACATCAAGAGACTGAAATTTCTGCCCATTTCTCCTTGCAAAACAGCTCAAGCTCGGTGAGGTTGGATGGAGAGTGTTTGTGAACAGCAGTTTTCAGTTCTTTCCACAGATACTCGATTGGATTCAGGTCTGGACTTTGACTTGGCCATTCTTACACCTGGATATGTTTATTTGTGAACCATTCCATTGTAGATTTTGCGTTATGTTTAGGATCATTGTCTTGTTGGAAGACAAATCTCTGTCCCAGTCTCAGGTCTTTTGCAGACTCCATCAGGTTTTCTTCTAGAATTGTCCTGTATTTGGCTCCATCCATCTTCCTATCAATTTTAGCCATCTTCCCTGTCCTTGCTGAAGAGAAGCAGGCCCAAACCATGATGCTGCCACCACCATGTTTGACAGTGGAGATGGTGTGTTCAGGGTGATGAGCTATGTTGCTTTTATGCCAAACATAACGTTTTGCATTGTTGCCAAAAAGTTCGATTTTGGTTTCATCTGACCAGAGCACCTTCTTCCACATGTTTGGTGTGTCTCCCAGGTGGCTTGTGGCAAACTATAAATGACACTTTTATGGATATCTTTCAGAAATTACTTTCTTCTTGCCACTCTTCCATAAAGGCCAGATTTGTGCAGTATACGACTGATTGTTGTTCTATGGACAGACTTGCCCACCTCAGCTGTAGATCTCTGCAGTTCATCCAGAGTGATCATGGGCCTCTTGGCTGCATCTCTGATCAGTCTTCTCCTTGTATGAGCTGAAAGTTTAAAGGGACGGCCAGGTCTTGGTAGATTTGCAGTGGTCTGATACTCCTTCCATTTCAATATTATCGCTTGCACAGTGCTCTTTGGGATGTTTAAAGCTTGGGAAATCTTTCTGTATCCAAATCTGTCTTTAAACTTCTCCACAACAGTATCTCGGACCTGCCTGGTGTGTTCCTTGTTCTTCATGATGCTCTCTGTGCTTTCAACGGACCTCTGAGACTATCACAGAGCAGGTGCATTTATACAGAGACTTGATTATACACAGGTGGATTGTATTTATCATCATTAGTCATTTAGTTCAACATTGGATCATTCAGAGATCCTCACTGAACTTCTGGAGAGAGTTTGCTGCACTGAACGTAAATGGGCTGAATAATTTTGCTCGCCCAATTTTTCAGTTTTTTATTTGTTTAAAAAGTTTGAAAAATCCAATAAATTTTGTTCCACTTCATGATTGTGTCCCACTTGTTGTTGCTTCTTCACAATGAATTACAGTTTTATATATTTCTGTTTGAAGCCTGAAATGTGGCTAAAGGTCGAATAGTTCAAGGGGGCCGAATACTTTCGCAAGGCACTGTAATTTGTATTTCATTGTCCAGTTGAAGTGTTGTATTTCTTATGCTCTTTAACTGTAATGAAATGGTATTTGACACAAACACTCACTTTGCTAGCAAGCTATCCTGGTGCTTAATGTGTTTTCCCTGAGTCGTAACTACTCTGCAGCGGGGCCCGCAGCCGGCTCAAGTAGGGATCTGTTTGGCAATTTGGCCAGGGAGAAAAGTTCAGCTCATTCGTGAGCATTCCTTGATCCTCCGCCTCTATCATACCGTTCAGCTCCCAAGAAGCATATCTGAAACGTAGGGGCGAGCTGATACAAAATCGGTCCCGTCGACTGTAGCAGGCACATCCGTGAGGACAGGTAGCCATCCATAGGGCAACCTAGCATGGCCTGGCACATCTAGACTAGCTATCTAGTGGTTTCCAAGTTAACGCCTGTTAGGCTTCCAGAGGTTCTTGCTCAGCTAACTTATAAACATTTGGAGTCAGATTAATAGATATTAAATATCTACAAGGCAAATAAGATCAATAAGATCATTCTCTACGCTCTCCATTAAGCAATTATTTATCTTATAACTCAGTACATTTGTCCCAGGGGAAAGGAAATATATTAATTATTAATGCTTTCATTTCATAAGTGCATATTAATTGTATCATTTTACTCTCTGACTACCTAGCAACTTGTGCCGTCTTCACCAGTATAATTTCCAGGCACAGATAAAGGGAATCGGGTCAGGACATGGGATGGATGTCCACCAGTTGTCTAGTATAGCAGATGGTGTTCTCTTCTCTAGATGAATGTCCAGGCACAGAATCTGGTTATGGACATGGTAACCGTACCTCTCAGAAATTGTATTGAATTACTTTTTAAGGGAACCAAATTTAAATTTAAAAAACCTGAATGATGTTATATTCCAACATACTATAGAAAATCATCATATCCCAATGCTAGACCCTGTGATGTTTTTCTTGCCACCTTGCCATACAGGACAGCTTTGTGTAAATCTTGTGTGATTGTTGTCACATGGACAGACCAACTAATTGAAAACATGTCTCTTCACTATACTGTGTCATAAAAAGTAAAAGTTTGGCTAAGTTGACAAGATTGTGGAAGTTACTAAACAAGATGAAAAATAGCATGTAACGGAAGTGCATAACTAACCAGTGATCTACAAAATGAACAGGAAGAGTAAATTACCTTATAATTGATTTTCAATTAGGAAATTGCCAAAACAGGTGAACCCAGCCATGCACTTTTATTTTGTACTTTTTACAGCTCTGGATGTAAGGACATAGCAGTGATTGGTTAAGAAGGAAGAAGGAGGTGTTGGTCAAATACTGTGTAATAAAGATATTTTAAGTAGTAGAGAAATGAAGGGAGCCAGATGAATAGATAGAGAAATATGCAGTTGTTTAGAGATAAGGTGGAGAATTGTGGGCGTGAGGTGGCTCAGTGGTTATTTATGTGGACATTACTGACAGCCATTATTTAGCCCTTATCATATGTAGAAGAAGAAGAGACATAATCATATCAATCCAGGGGACGTCCTAAATGACAGTTATTATTTACCCTTTGACCAAATGTCAAGCTTCACTTGACAAGTAGGCTGCTCCAGTGTCCCTGTACTTACGGTAAGAAGCTCTGGAGCTCCAGTGTCCCTGTACTTACTGTAAGAAGCTCTGGAGCTCCAGTGTCCCTGTACTTACTGTAAGAAGCTCTGGAGCTCCAGTGTCCCTGTACTTACTGTAAGAAGCTATGGAGCTCAAGTGTCCCTGTACTTACTGTAAGAAGCTCTGGAGCTCCAGTGTCCCTGTACTTACTGTAAGAATCTCTGGAGCTCCAGTGTCCCTGTACTTACTGTAAGAAGCTCTGGAGCTCCAGTGTCCCTGTACTTACTGTAAGAAGCTATGGAGCTCAAGTGTCCCTGTACTTACTGTAAGAAGCTCTGGAGAACATCAACAACAGACCTCAACCACGGCCACATTAGAGAGTTAGGCATCAATTCCTCACTGCCAAAATGAAGATCAACTTAATTTTTAGAAAGTTGCTTTTTAGATTAATTCAATTTTAAAGTTGGGGAAGTAGCCAGATTGACTATTGTTGTCCCTGTGTGTTTCTACTGTATGATGTCATATTGTCATACGTTTTTGTGTATACATCATTACATACCATACAGTATGTATATACTGTATATTTACAGTGTCTATGTGTTATAACTTCTGTTAACAAATGTTCTAATCAGGTATATCAGGTCAAAAGCTATTCAGCCAAACATTCTAGGACATTTTGAAGAAGTTACTGATTAAATTCAGCTGCCTGCTGGCATGAACAGCATGCGAAACAATTGAGTGATTACATCTGAATACTAAAATAGCTGAGATGTTAATTAGGGAATTCCTGATACTGCGGTAGCTGTGTTCCTGACATCCACAATATATTTCTGTGCCATTTCCACTCGGGTTTTCTGGCTGAAATGCTTTGCTTATGTCACATGCAGGATGAGACCATATCCATGGGTGGGTTGGCTCCACCTGGTGGCCAGGATTGGACAATATTATTTTATTACATTGCACTTGCCTTAGTCCTTGTTATTCATTAATTGACACCAGCTGTCCCTTGTCATCATATCAGTGTTTGTATCAATGATGCTCCTCTGCCCCTGTGCATTGGTGGGTCAATGTGGATTTGTCCCTGTACCTGTTAGTGTTAGGAGAGGAGCTGGACTTTAAATTCTTCGCCATTACACCCGTAACCAGGGGCGTCGGACTGGGGGTAAAACCAATACTGATTACCAGGGCCCATGGGGAGAGAGGGCCCTTGAAAAGTCTGGAATATATTTTATTTTACCTGGATATTTCCATTTCCTTACTAAATTTCATAACGCATGTCAGATGAAATGTAAAGTTAGTGTATTTGCTAAATAACTTTGTTTGATTGACTGACTACATTTTGTATACAAAAAAGACTAAGATCTCCACCCCATGCTAATTCTGCTTTATAAATGTCTTTCTCAAAGAATGAAAGACAGGAAAAAGAGAACAAAATGAGGGGAAACAATTAGTAACTGACATCTTTTCACAGAAATGTGAGCACAAACTAGAAAACAAAATCCATGGTGCTAAACTGCTTGAATATGTCTGCAACCGTTAGTGCTAAAAAAACGAATTGAGACAACCCATTGAAAGAGAAGAACATAAGCTTTCGAATGATAATTTGCTTATACACGTATTCTGAAGTAAAGGCTTAATAAATAAACTACACTAACAATGCTGTTTGCATACAACACGCCATTATAATAGGCTAATTTGAAACATGTTTAATTTAAAATGAATTGTCTATAATGTCTATAATTAGCAATAATAGGCTAATCAGTGTCATAGGTAGCTTGGTAGTTCAACGGTAGATGCATATCATTTCAACATTATAGTTGTCAGATTTAGTAGAAGCAGATCTTAACATTGTAAAACACATGGCCTTCAATTTCAGAAGCTGTCACACTAGGGAGTGGAGTAGCAAAACACCTAATTTCCTCCTCTTTGGATTTGAGACAAGGTCAGCTTATAGCAAGAACAAACTATTATAATAGCTTAATTTGAAACATGTTTAGTTATAAATTAATAGGTTATAATATCAATAATTAGCAATAATAGGCTAATCCAGTGGTTCTCAAACCTCTCCTCAGGGACCCCCAGCCAGTCCATGTATTTGAACTACCCCTGAGCTACCACACCTGATTCAACTTATCTACTAATTAACATGTTGATTCTTCTAAAAAAACAACAACAACAAAAAACATGTTGTTTTTTAGTGAATCTGATCTGATAGTTCAGGGGGGCATTCCAGAAAGCAAGGTTAACTTACCGTCACATATACCCTGAACTCTCGGTTGATTACCCCAAAACTTGCTTACTCTGGGTATGTGGGTTCCAAAACGCCTGTGAGGAGTTAGTTCAATCAACCTCCTATTGGTAACCCAGAGTTACTGCGCGCACACGGCGAGTACGTAAAGACATTCAATGGATCACCGCATTCAGGAGTTCGCATGGAAATCCTGGAAGAAAAAGCAAGTTACGTATTTAATTGAAACTTGTTGGAGGTCTTAATGCTTGCTTATGAAGAATATAAGACCATTATTACTAAAAAAGCAATACTGCTGCATCAGCAAAAGAAAGAAACTTGGCTTGGCAAAAAATAATGGACAGAGTAAATGTGTGAGTTTATGAAATTATAAATGGGCTATTTTTCCCTTTCACTGTCATGCAAAAATCTTTTGGGCATGTTTTAAAAATAGACACTCATTTACTTTTTGCCCTCCATAAATTTTGTAACAGTAGTAATGTACATATTTGGCTAGTAATATAGGCTTCTTGTTTTATCAGGTGTAATTCCTGATAAAAAGAATTGTGAACCAAGTCGAAATGAAACATAAAAACATTTTCCAACAGGGTAATATTTTCTTAACTTACTAAATTGTTACTGAAGCAATGTAATTTAGTATTTAATGTAATTACATTTTCTATGTAGCCAATAGAAAGAAGGCTGAGGCCCATAAAACAGGCGGGGGTCCACCTCCACCTTCCCTCACCCTGGCTGAGTTGGCACTGTCCCTTAATAAAGGTCGATCTGTGGTCGATGGGATTCCAGGGAGCAGTTCATCAGACAAAGCTACCAACACAAGTGGCCTAGTAAAATGTAGGTGTACCATATTAAAACATATGATTTATTGATGTTTTCACTTTTTTATCAGTGTTTCTAATGAATAAAATCATCAACTTTCACCATTTCAAAAGCCATTGGAATGCATTTTACAGTCATTGTTTCACTTCTTCATTATGCATGCTTGTTTTATTTTACTGCATATGCTTTAAATTTAGGAGAAAAGGGTTAACATACAAAAGGCCATGCATAAAGTTAAATTGCTAGAGCACCAGCTTAAGGTGGGAAACATTATTTGAACATTAATGTGACATTGTGGTTGAATGGTGTATAAAGCAATACATTTAAATGTATTTTATTACAGGAAATAGAGAAATAAATGAACAATTATCAAAACTTGACTGTTAACTGATTTTAATTAAAGTGATTTTGGCAAATCATATCTGGTACCACCCTGACATATCTTTGGTCTACTGGGTTTACTTGGGGTTCCTCTTGGCCATCTTCATCAAGAGAAGGGGGGGCCCCTCACCTCTCATGGGGGCAATGTTGTGAAGAACAACACAAGCAGTCTCTTTCATTGACTAAAGGAGCTTTAATGAAAATGTGGATTATATCAATGCACCCAATCACATTTGGGAACCTTGAAATTGAAAGTTATACAATGACAAACATTTTTGAATAATTGTGGCCCTACACAGTATATGGATAGATTACGTAGTTGTCACAATGTCCATAGTCTTTGTGCCTGTTCTGTGTCACTACAGGGTGGTTTCTCCCCTATATGGTTTGTTTTGGTTTTGTTTTCCCGCTCCTTTTGTCACATGATCCCGTCACATGTTTTGATTAACCAATCAGTTCTGTAGTTTAGTCCACACCTGCACCTCCTTCCCTCGTTAGTATGGTATTTAGTTCTGAGT
>JACXGM010031662.1:0-12891 GCA_016801145.1 Umbra pygmaea
GTGCCAAGCATGACCGTGCATCTGAACAAGCTGAATCCAACATTCAGGGTGAATTTCTTCCTTTTCAAGTGTGAACTCAGTAGTGTCTCAATATACTTATTTAGAGATTTATTAATTACATGTAGTCATACTGCATAATTTATTAATGTACATTTGTTGTGTTTTAGGAAATAGAAAGGACAGGATTGATGAAGCACTTCAACATGGTGGTAAAAGACTCACAGCCTTTCAGGATAGTGGATGATATTGGATTCCGAATGGGGGATTCAGGGAAAGGTGAGATGCCTTGTGACTGATGGTGCCGCAAACATGATGGCATGTGGGACTATTTTGCAAGTCAGACACAGCATTTCTATTGCCCATGCTTTAAACCTGGTTGTAAAGAAAGCCATTGACCAGACACCGGGTCTTGAAGAAATAAGGTGCAAAGCAAGGAATATTGGGCCTATTTCAGGACGAGCACCGTTGCCAGGGAGCGCCTCCTCAGCATCCAGCAGCAGATGGGGATACCTACACACAAGCTTGTGCACGAAGTGGAGACACACTGGAACAGTACAAATGACATGATGGCCAGGCTGTATGAGCAGAGGGAACCAGTCAGTGCTGCATTGGTGTCACTGTGTACTGATTTGGCACCTCTGACCTCTGCTGAATACCAATGCATTTCTGAATGCCTTGGAGCGTTGTCTCCCCTAAAAGAGGCAACAGTGGAGCTGTCAGCTGAAAAAACTGTGTCTGGCTCCAAAATTGTTCCCCTTGTGCGAATGCTGAGGCATGCCATCACGTCTAAACAGCGGGAGGTGAATGGTGAGATGACAACCTCACGCGGCTCATGACTGAGAGATTGAGTCACTACGAGACAGCCAGTCAACACTCCCTGGCCACTCTCCTGGATCCACGATTCAAAACAATGGGGTTTTGCAATTCAGGGAATTCTCAAAATGCTGTGAGAAGGCTCACGGCAGAATGTACTTCTCTTTTAAGAGACAGCATTCCACCTGACCCAGCAGCACAAGAGCCTGCTGAATCATCAGGTATGAATCTATGGTCAATATTGTCAATATTGTCATGTTAATATTGGATTTTTGTAATGCATTGTTTTTTGTCACTATTCAGGAACTGGCCTATGGGATTTGCTGGATCAACATGTTTCGGAGACCAGGAAGGTGAAAAGTGCCACTGCAAATGCCACTGTAGAGGTGCAGCGGAACTTAAGTGAGCCGAACATCCCACCCTCAGAAGACCCACTCCAGTTTTGGGCACAGCACAAACATGTGTATCCTCATTTGTATGTGCTGGCCTGTAATTTTCTGTGCACACCTGCCTCCTCTGTGCCTTGTGAGCGGGTTTTTTCTAAAGCTGGTGAAGTGGTCAGCAAGAAAAGAAATAGGCTCAGCCCTGGAACAGTGGAAAAAGTTTTATTTCTGAATAAAAATGACATTTAATTTCTATTCCCACAAACACTTGTCACCAAGTACAATAATATCCCCTGACCTGTCTATGAGCACTGTTACTGTCCATATAAGCACCATGTCTGTTTGTTAACTGTCACAAGCACTTTCACTGTCCCAAAGTATGTCCTTGCCACTGTCAAAGCACTTCCCCAGAGCTGACGCTAGCAGCTATTGCAAGAACCGTTCGCCTGGCAACACTATTATGCCGGCAACGCGTTCTCTGATTTTTATTTTTTTTAAACAATTGCCCTCGTTTTAATGCATTGCAATAATCATTGTTAATTCATTATAAAGCTAGTGAATTGTAACCAAATGAAATTGTATTGTGTGCAAAGAAACAATAATAGCAGGTGATATTAAAAACATGTTATATTATTATTTTTGCTAACTGTTTATTAAAAACAGTAACAAATACACACAATTTGATTGAATATATTGTCAGTGTCTCTTGTGAAAACAGTAACACGATTACAATTGAAAAACATTCATAGTCTCTTCTCCAACAACTAAGTTCAGCAACACATGAACATGGACACACTAGTACCTATATGCAATGATTCAACAATGATTATTGTAATTAATTGAGCGCTTTTATATCGAAACGGAAAATCTGAGTATGTTGCCAGCTGAACGGTTCTTGCCTATAGCTAGTGCGGACGCTGCACTTCCCCAATCAATTGACTCCAACAATGTCTATAAACACCAGACTGGCAGTAGACTACATGTCAGACTGATAGATTTCTCATATAGCCTACGCTAGTGATGGGCAAATTAAGCTTTGGTGAAGCACTGAACCACTTAGAAGAATTGGTTTGAAAATGGGATCATTACTCAAAGCTTCACACACACACACACACACACAGTGCAACATGTACATTATACTAACAATGGGATATCAAATAAAAACTGATTCATTTGTGTATTGTGTAATTGTTTATTGGGGAGAGAGTGCTTGGGAAAATATGGCACAAGTTGTGTGTGCTTGTGTAACTATGGCCAGGGGGTAGGTGGGATAGGGAACACTCAAATATTTTTATTAAGGAACATTATTTTTCAACACTTTTTGGACTGAGCCTGTTTCTTTTTTGCTCACAAACGAATGGCTACACTAATCATATAGGCGTATAATTATAATGTAGTCTAATGTTTTTATACAGACTTGAGATAGGCTACTGATAGTTACAGTTCTATAACTCTTAGCCTAATATTCATAAATAATATTTAACAGCCAGCGCATCTTATCAGGAGCAATCAGAATAAAGTTTTCCCACATGTCAGACCGACCTCTCTTCCTACACGCTTCCATAGTAATCAGAATAAATCGATAAGAACAAACTAATGTTTGTCACTATAGAGGCTACTATGATCCAAACACAATATTGTGCAATATGCTTTGAGCGGGCTAGAATTCAGATTCTAAACGATGCAGTGCCAGTCGCAATGGCAGCACAGGTTTGCGTGTGCTGGTGGCGCAGCGAACCACTCAGGTGATTCACTCAGTGAATGAAGCACTTTGCTGCTTCGGACGTCATATGTCACGTGATTTTTCCGTACCAAAGCAACCTTCAGAGCGGTGGTTCAAATGGAATTGTAGTTATTGGTTTGAACTCAATATAATCACAGAAATGTGTGTGCAATGTGTTCTTTCTTGATTTCCCTCCCAAATTGATGTATTTGTTAACAACACAAGACACGTTCACAACCAAAATCCAAACTTTATTGTTTTTTTGTGGAGAAGCAATACATTTTTATTTCAGCAAGTTCCCAAATAGGCTTAGTTATTTTTATTATTATTTATTTATCCATCAATTCATACTCAAAATGTATTCATCTTCGACTCAATTTATTAGACATTCATGGCTAATATCTGTGAACAGTTTGTGCCACAATGCTATCCTTAATTTTCACCACCAGATGTCGTCATAGAGTTCTGAAGCTTCGAGTACTGAACCTTTTTTCAATACAATTGGATTGAAACGCTTCACTGGTTCAGAAAGCTTCAGTTCGCCATCACTACACAATACAGGCCACGAATGATCTGGTTATATACTCCCTTAATTACAATAGGCAACAGCTTCGTAACGGAACACTGGCATTTATAATGAAACATAGAGAAGGCTAGAGGTCCAGTTACCCTCCTCTAACCAATAACATATAAGGTACTACCGCTGAACAATATAACCATGGACTTGACACAGAATGAAATCATAGTATTTCGGTGACTGAGATAGCCAGAAGGTCCTCGAAGATGGTGTGGGTGTGACAATTGACAGAGAAGGCATATGTGGTAATTTTCTGCAAAAGAACTGCTAAAGTTTGAAGCTGGTTTAGTTAGCATACCAACTTGTTAATAGTGTAACTGTTATTTATTATTAATTTATTGTAGATGTGTGTTAGGTGACTTAGGTTTAATTATTAAAAATGTAAGTAATTTAAAACATTAATATATTGTTACATTTTAAATAATGTTCTATAAAAAACTCTACAAGAGCCTTTCTTTAATGTTAATTTTTTTTCAAGAATCGGTTTAAGAATTGGAATCGTTTTAAAAGTACCGGTTCTGCATCGGAACCGTTAAAATCCAAACGATACCCAACCCTAATTCCAAAACGTATTTTTTTCCCCCCCAAAAAATATGCTGTGGTTATGTCCAAATAATGTAGCAAGTTGGCCAGGTAACCTGACACCGCTTCTTTGGCAGCTCACGGACTGAGTCAACAGTGTTGCTTAGTTACCTCTGCTCATGCGCGACAACTCTTGGGACCTGTGAAGGCAAGTGTCAGTTTACAGCCGATCAAAGTAGTTTATGAATATAACCACAGCAAATAGTTTTTTTGCGGAAAAAATACGTTTTGAAATACTGCATTGTATGACTTCGACAATCAAAATGTCTCGTCAATCCGACTTAAGCGCACAGTATACTACAGATTCCTTACCTGCGCCAAAGTGATGTCATGGGAGCGCCGTAACTATTTATACTCATGCGTGGTGCTCGCGACACTAGTTGCAGTCTTCTCCTGAACAGAGGGGTCGCAACTGAGGAGAGGTTACCGACTTTGATATTTTCACAGACTAGAAGAAGAAAAAGTAAACGATGGTAGAACTGGCAGCAGCATTGACGTTATTGTCAACAGTGGCTAAGATTATCTTTACTGTGTTGTTATGAACCATTTACAGTTTTATTATGAACCACTAACTGTGTTAATATGAATCGTTTACTGTACACTCAAACTCATCCATGCTTCCTGTTTGTGTTTTGTCGTGCGCCACTGAAAAAAGTGTTGCGCGCCCTTGGCTTGCGCGCTTAAAATCACTGCGTGTCAGCAAAATCTACGTAATTTTGACGTCACTTTGGCGCCCTGTCAAGTGCGTTAGGTATACTACAGGCATTACAGTGTGAGGGGCGTGGCTTTTCAAAGTTTACATTTTGAAGCCTTAATTACAGCGCTCCCCAGGTGGTGGATTGGGTTCATATTTCTTTTGAATTACATGCACACCATTTTCAGTTATTCTCCAAAGTTTCATGTTTCTAGCTCATTCCATCTCACGAGAATTTCAGCCGGCATGGCTGACGACAAATAATAATAATAACCATTTCACACAAAAACAATAGGGTTCTACTCGCTTCGCAGGTGAACCCTAAAAAGTTGGCCATCAACCAGTCACTGTGGCTAAAATGTTAATTTCCCACCAGGCTGACACCCTAACATTCTTATGATGCATCGACAAACAGAAACCCTGAACTTACCATCAATCTCAAACAGAAGGTCCGTCCAGCAATGTTCTCCTTTCTCCTCAAGTTGCTGCCCACCGCAGAGTGTTTTGGTAGGCAAAGTTGAAGAAGGTCCCTAGATTCAAGAGGCTTTGTAGCACCAGCCACAAAAAGTTCCCTCATGCTGTCAGGATGGTTCCTTATGCAGTCCAAAAGGCCAAGCGTTTTTAGATCTGAAAATCTTACACAGCACAAGAGTTTTAAATTATTTGTTAAAATGTAAAAAATATACAAAAAGCCATCAAATATTAATTGCATAACCTGGAACAGTAAATGGATTTCCTACATCATTTCATCTTCTGATTTGCTTATTAAGAAATGCACTTGAAATGCCTTGTGTTGAGAGACAATTTATTGCGGTAATATTGTAATAAATTGAACATTATTGTAACATACAACGTACAATTGTAACATAGTTACATACTACAGCCTTTAAAGCTACACTGTGTATTTCTTTGAGTTGATTCTTAGCAAAAACCCCTCTGTTCTTTCACAAATATGTGGTCATTCATGTGTAATTACTTCCACCTAATAATCAAAGTATTTTCGTAAGTGTAGAATCTTCCATTCACAATATATACAATGGTGCTGCTTGAATTGTGGCAGCCATGTTACACCTCCATCTTTAAAATACATTAGCCAAAGAGGGACACCCAAGTAAAAAAAAGTATATTTAAATTATACTTCTATTATTACTAGTATTATACTTCTAGTATACTTATGTTTAACCATAAGTATGTATTTCATATATTTAAGTATATTTGAAGTATACTTTCAAAATATACATACCAAAATAATATATTGGAAGTATATTTAGGATAAATAAAATACATTTCAAGTACATTTAAATATACTTTTTTTTACTTGGGCATACCTGGAAATTCAAGCTCGGCCATTCGCGCTTTTACACAAGTGGCACCGTGACGAATGCCAGGGGGAGATTACTCACGACTGCCGGGAAATTTCAAAGTCTGTTGAAGATGTAAGATCATGCCTGTTCTTGAGGACATGTAATAGTAGCGCTGGCTCAAGCTGGGATAAAACTGGGATTTTTCGTTTTAAAATAATAGCGCTCGTGGTTCATTGAAATAATCATTGTTTATTCATTGCATAGGTAGTGTCCATGTTCATGTTTTGCTAAAACTAGTATTCTGTTTGAATAAAACACTCTAGTTAAAGTTTTACAAATGTAATTGTGTTTTCACATGAGACACTGACAATATATTCAATCAAATTGTGTGTAAAACATATTTGTTACTTTTATTAATAAAACATGTTAAATTATTATTTTTGCTATCACATGTTCTTACTGTTTCTTTACACACAATACAATTGCATTTGTTTATAATTCACAGGCTGTGTAGTGAATTAACATTGATTATTGCAATGAATCAAAAGGAACGCTATTGTTTTGAAAGAAAAAACGAATATCCAGGTTCACGTTGCTGGTATAATAACACGAGGGGCTTCAGTTGCTTGTCATATACATTTTCACCAGTAGATGGGAGCAGATCTTACACAATGCAGCTTTAAGTAAAAAAAGACAAACACTTTGCACTTGAGTAATTCTTTGTGTGCAGGTTGTCAGTCTGTGAATTCAGTAACGGTTGTATAGTTGGCAAATATTAAATTGTGTACAGTTTTAAGGCTTGTGTGTTGAATAAACAGTGCGATAACAATTGGTCAGCTTGGCCAAGTGCATAGAGCAAGTATGTGATCAATCAAGCTTAAAGGGGAAACTCAAAAAAAATGTCTTTAGAAATGTATAATGAATTACAAGGGGAACATTGCTCCGCAATTCTCAAGTAGACTGGTTGTGAAGAACAAATTACAGCTTACCTTTTCCAATTTCAATTCACCACTCATGTTTTCTATTTACCCCACATTAGTAATTATTCGCTATCACACATAGCTTAATTTTATTGTATTGTGGCCAAATAAATTTGTCATTGAAGATGTTCACCAATGACAAATAACTTAGTTTAAAATAAAATTTCAACATACTCACTGTTCAATAGGTTCCCTTAAACGGTCTTCCACAAATGCCATTGTGGCTTCTGCTACCAGCAGGTCCCGCTCACTGAGATCTTGGATGTATTTGAAAACTCCCAGTGCCATCAATGTCTCCATTACGTTGAATACAGCATTTCTGGCCTTTAAAATGCTGTTGGCATCTTTAATCTGTAAAGACTGTAAGTCTGTGAGCTTTAGTTCAAAATAGTGATCACTGTTGGAGTTGATTGTCTCACAGACTAGCTGATGTTATTTTTTTCCCATATAATAACTATTAATCTAATTTATGTTGTATATTTATAGTACAAGCCATTTCACTGCATAGTATGTAAATTGCATAGAAATAAAAACTCATAGTCGTACATTTACTTAGACCTTTCTTTCATTGCAGACAATATGACTCCAATCTGTTTTGTCTGTTATACTGATTTTTTAAAATGAAGTTTATTTGTTTAGAATTTCTCTACATGCAGTACAGATGATACACTTGAGATGAGAATATTTCCCTCAACCCCCCCCACCCAGACATTATCCCCCCTTAATTGGGTGGTAATCATGTCAATAGAAAACAATAAGATAAGTAAAAAACTCAACCTACAAACAAATAAGATTAATAATTAATAAATAAAAATGTACATACACAAACACATATTGCCAATTATCTATACATGTATATTAATAAAAACAAGTCCACAAAGTCATCAGTTACATAGAAGTAGACCTTATTGTTACCCTAAGTTGGCAGCTCTCGATATTTAGTGGATATAAAAAGTACACAACGTTGTTAAAATGCCAGGATTTTGTGATGAAAAAAAGGAGACAAAGATAAATCATCTCAAAACATTTTCCACTTGTGTGACCTATAATGTGAACAATTCAATTGATAAACAAACTAAAATCCTAGAGGATTAAAAAACTATAATTGGGGATTTAGCTGTATTTATAATTAACCAATCACATCCAAGATCATGTTAAATAGAAGTCATTACACACCTGCTATCATTTAAAGCAGTGGTCCTCAAACCCTTCCATGGAGGGCCTAGTGTATGCAGGTTTTCGCTTTTACCTTGTACAAGCCTGATGGAGTAGCTCACTAATTGGTTAGCATCTCCCCTCACCGGGCAGTCTAGGTCCTAATTATGCTCTAATTGAAGGGAAAGACCAAAAACCAGCATACACTAGGCCCTCCATGGAAGGGTTTGAGGACCACTGATTTAAAGTTACTCTGATTAATCACAAACTTCAGCTGTTCTAGTTACAATTTGCTGACATTTTCTTCGACGCATCTCAGAGCAAAAGCCATGGTCCGCAGAGAGCATCAGAGGGATCTCATTGTTGAAAGATATCGGTCAGGAGAAGGGTACAAAATAATTTCCAAAACATGGATGCATTAGATGTACCATGGAACACAGTGAAGACAGTCAGGATCAAGTGGAGAAAATAAGACACAGAGATATTACCATAATTAATAAAAAATTGTCAACACCTGGCAGAAGTTTGCAACAACAAACAGCAAGTTTCCCAAAAGCATGTGGGAAAATGTCTTATGGTCTGATGAAACAAATGTTGAACCTTCTTCGCACATAGTAAAGCAAGGTGGTGGCAGAATCATGCTTTAGGGCTGTTGTTCTTCAGCTAGAACCGGGGCCTTAGTCAGAGTGTAGAGGATATTGAACAGCTCCAAAAACCATGCAATTTTGACACAACCTTCAGGAATTTGACCTTTCAGCACGACAACGACCCAAAGCACACATCCAAATCAACAAAAGCTTTGCTGCACCAGAAGAAAATTAAAGTTTTGGAATGGCCCAGCCAGAGCCTAGACCTGAATCCAATTGAAACTCTGTGTGGTGATCTGAAGAGGGCTGTGCACAGGACTTAACACAGGACCTTAACTTAAATTTGGGTTGAAAATTAGTTATTTGATTCATTGATTTAGTTTTATTTAGAATATGTCAAGTTATAAAAATTTAAGGAACATTAAAGATCTGTTTTATCATGTGGACAAATATTAAGTTCAGTTTCTTTTAAAAATAGTGGGTTGTCCTTGCCACATTTCCAATATTTTGATTACACTTAAAGGTTCAGTGTGTAATTTCCAGTGACATCTAGTGTTATGGTTTGTGAATTGCAAGCAGCCAGTCACTCACTTCTGACCCTACCCTTTGCAAACACAAAAGCCAAGCTACGGTGGCCGATGTAGGATAAAATATGTTGTCATCTGAGACAGCAGAGTATATAGTCAAGCAATGAGGTTTCTTTATTTATAATTATTAAGTAAAAAATGTATTATTCAGTAAAACCATGTTATTTCGAATGTTAATTTTACTTGTTCATCATTGTGTTAGTGTTTTATTTACTGACTTTACCTAGCTTGTTTCCATGTTAGTTAGTACAAGATAAGAAAAAAGTTGCTTTGAAAACATGTTTCCTTCATAAGAGCCTTCTATCTGGGAAAAGCCACACTGATGTTTACCAGTGATTTTTGCCTGCGTCACTCCCGTATTTGTCTGGCTTCATCATGCTTTCGAAATAACAATCCAACTAATATTACATATTTCTTCTAGCAGGGTACTAAAAGTTTAGTGGCTAATATGAGCTGTTATGCTGTAGGCTAACGTTCTGTTTTGCAGTAAATAGTACTAATCAGCCGATTGTCTTACGAAAATAACCAGCAAATTTCTCCCAACATAGCAAAGTCACAACAAAGCGAGGGAGAAGAACTATGTTACATGCAATAATCCAACTATATATTTTACACCACTGACAAGGGAAAAGTCACTTCTCATGGTATCTATGGCTAGCTTCTAGCCAATGCTAACTTTGTCAAACAACAGTTTGCATTTGCATTGCTAAAGTTGGAATACCTTACCTGTCCAGCAGAAAACAGGTAACTTTGGCATTGCTTTGAAAACATTTTTCCCTCATTAGCGCCTTCAATCTGGA
The DNA here is from genome assembly GCA_016801145.1 of Umbra pygmaea. NCBI lineage: Eukaryota > Metazoa > Chordata > Actinopteri > Esociformes > Umbridae > Umbra > Umbra pygmaea. Next base: position 10,186 of record JACXGM010031662.1, read on the forward strand.
AAAAGCCACACTGATGTTTACCCGGGATTTCTGCCTGTGTTGCTCTTGTACAGTATTTGTCTGGCTTCATCATGCTTTCGCTTCTTTAAAGCAGATTCACCATCCGTCGGCTCTTGTGCTAAATAATAGCTGTTCTACAATTGTCCAAAATTCCACTTCTAATAAAGGAGAGCTTCTACTTTTACCTAATACTTAGAAACATACAACTTCTTCTGCTGCTGCTGCTTCTTCTTCTCCTTCTTCTGCTGCTGCTGCTGCTGCTTCTCTTTCAAAGTAGTGACGAAATGCGCTCTGTAGCGCTGTTTGTTCGCTGAGGGCAACGGTAGAATCATGACGCCAAAAACAGCGACCTCCATAAAAGGGGGTGCCCGCGGTTATGCAGATATGAATGGTTCATTCTAAGGTAATGAAAACATAATGGTTCATTGTGTAAGGTCTTTACACACCACTGAAAACATAGTTATGGATCTTATATTGCATTTCTGTCAATAGATCCTTAGAAATAGAACACACTGAACCTTTAAACACTTTATTGGGAAACTTCACCCTACAGCTATCTGGAGGTGCTAGTAACTTCTCCTAGACATTTGTAGAACAGTGAGATATGTTTCACCCATGCCTGGCTAGTGTAACAGCAAGATTTGAATTTTGCGGAGAATTTTCACTTGCTGACATCACCGTGTGGTGATGGGACTTTGGAGATAGGAAAAATGAATATAGGCATGTATTCTGTCGCGAAAATAAGCATACCTGTTATACTGATCTGGCTTTCAAACCTACTCATTAAAGCCTTGGTTGTCCTTGATTTTTTAAGGTATAGCTTGTCTTTCTGTGCCATTTCTATCAGCCGTTTTAATGCTAAATTGACGAGGTGGTATGATTTTTTCAGTATGTATAGAACTACAACGCTGGCTTCCTTGTTCCAAGCCCCGCCTACCTGGCATGTTCTCTGGATTCTGTGAAACAGTTCGTAAACAAAGTTGCTGGTAACACAATTGCTACTAACCTAGGATGTGCAGATGAGGAATTTTACAACTTGCTTTTAGATTCTGAGTGACATCCAACCATACATGTTTGCGCGCGAGTACACCAAAAAACATTTACAACAAATGGAGTTTGATATTCAGCTTCAACAAGGCAGCATGTTCTACAGATAATCCAGTTGAAACGCGGTTAAATTCTAATTGCTTAAGTGCTTCTGTGGGAATATGTACATCCATTACTACTGAAGAAATAAGCATTTGCTACAATGAATGGGATTGTGGACAAGCTTTACTTGTAAGGATTGAACCAAAAATGACTGACAACCGCATATGCATCACTGAATCACTGAAGTTTTCCAGCACACATGAAAAAAGACGTAGCAAGAGGACAATTAACAGATGAGTAAGTTTATTAAACCTATTAACTGTACCTTGATAACAGAGCACACATCGTGTCTGTGGTAATTAGACCTGTTTGAGTCGTGAGTCACTCTGATCTTTCACCAGAGTCTTTAAAATAACTCATGAGTCGCGAGTCACTAGTATGATTAACCCGGATCAGTTGAGTCCTAATACAATTCGATCTAAAATTATAAAAGTGCCACACACAAACCTGTTGCAACATTATTAACTTGTCCTAACTATATTAGCTGCCAAAAATTTCATAGGCAAACACAACTCCACAAGTCAATTTAAGCAACTGAGTCAGTAGAGCAACAGTCCGAGACACGTTATAGACACTTCCCGATTCGCAGACTCACAGCCGGAAACATTGCAAACTCGCAACACACGGGAGTGGGACTCACCCGACAACTCACGAGTCCCCGAGGACTCACGAGTCCCCGAGGAGTCATGAGTTGTTTGTTGATCACTCATGAGTTCTTGCGTGAATCACTCAATCGCGAGAATCAGCCAGCTACGTTGTCATGAGTGGATCTGTAGCAGACGAGCGAGTGAAGTCTCCTCGAGTCTGGGTGAAAAGCAAATCCACAACAAAAGCCATTCTTTCACTTCTGAAATAACATTCAATGTTCTGCATGTAGCCTAGCTAGACCTACTGTAGATTTGGTGTATAAATGCATTATATTGAAATGCAATTAGGTAGAGAAGACGGTCCGAAACATTACAAGCTCGGCTTGCCACGCAGACCATGGGAGTTGTCGATCACTCATGAGTTCTTGCGTGAGTCAGTAAAATGCGTGAGTCAGCCGGCTACGTTGTCATAAGTGGTTCTGTAAGCAGACAAGCGAGTGAAGTCTCACCTCGAGACAGGGTGAAGCAAATCCACAACAAAAGCCATTCTTTCACTTCTGAAATAACATCCAATGCTATTTGGTGTATAAATGTTGTATATTAAGGCGAGACACGGCAGGCAAAAACATAGATTTTTCATGCAGTGGTCAATTTTGAGATTTTGGGCTAGTTTACTCCTTCAATATGTGTTCTTTCAAGGTGCTATAAAGAAAACGTTGAAAATATACATTAGGATGTTTATTTTATTACATTTTGTTAACTTGCGGTAGTAAGTTTCTCCCGAATTTACCAAGAAGTTAGCATTCCAACGCGACATACCGAGTTTCGTCTGTTTATTGAAGTCTGTCATGCCAGATACCATTGGAAAGCTCTGAGTCTCCTGCACAACTCTATGCAACCCATATAAGGGCATTTCCTTTTTATCAGTAATCAATCGCGAATGTCCTAAGGGGGATTTAATGCTAATGAT
>JACXGM010031663.1:0-12888 GCA_016801145.1 Umbra pygmaea
AGTTCTTATTGTATTGACCAATGGTCATATTATCATTATCATACTGAATTAACAGTCATCCTGTAGTTCTTATTGTATTGACCAATGGTCATATTATCATTATCATACTGAATTAACAGTCATCCTGTAGTTCTTATTGTATTGACCAATGGTCATATTATCATTATCATACTGAATTAACAGTCATCCTGTAGTTCTTTTTGTATTGACCAATGGTCATTATATCATACTGAGCTCATTCACATGAACAAATTGAGAAACTTTCAGAACGGACTCAAACTGGGAGCCTTTTATAACATTAATGTTGTCATTGCTACATCACAACAAGTCATTTTCTTTCCTTATGTGTTATAACATGGCCATTGTTGTTGTTATCATTAAAAACTACTGTAATGCTCATATCAGGATTGCTTTAACTTAAACTGTCACATTGTCTTTTACTGTCTTCCATATAAGCCCCTAACAACCTATCAAATCATTATCGTTATATCCAATAACCACCAGTGCAACACCAGAGTCATAGCATTAAATTAATATAGCATATGTAGAGATCTCTATTCCATTTAACCATCTGGTGAGAACATTTATACTAGAACTGTGTAGAGTAAAAACACAACTAAAACTTTATTTAAAAATAACATCAAAAGCTGTCAAATGATCAATCAATAAATTTCAGTATCTATGTAAAGTGTTAAATGACAATCATTTTGTTCTTATTGTAACTGTAATGTTTTAATCATAATGTTATGAATACAAAGCAATGGTGATGTTAATTTATTAAAGAACACAATGCACATTCTCTTTACCTTCTGGATGGTTAGGAATGTTTCACTCATCCAGGCATGTTAAACCTCTGACAGTAACACAGAACCAGTTTATCCACAACACTCGTGCTGAGCGCTTCTACTTAACTTTTGATTTTAAAATACTTCTTCTTGTTTTTAAAGCTATGAATTCCTTTGCTCCCTCCTATGTTGTTGACATGCTAACTGAATACACACCAGTTAGATCCCTTAGATCATCTAGTAAAGGTCTTCTCACAGTGCCTAGAATCAACTCTAGATCAGCTAACTGAATACACACCAGTTAGATCCCTTAGATCTCCTAGTAAAGGTCTTCTCACAGTGCCTAGAATCAACTCTAGATCAGCTAACTGAATACACACCAGTTAGATCCCTTAGATCTCCTAGTAAAGGTCTTCTCACAGTGCCTAGAATCAACTCTAGATCAGCTAACTGAATACACACCAGTTAGATCCCTTAGATCATCTAGTAAAGGTCTTCTTACAGTGCCTAGAATCAACTCTAGATCAGCTAACTGAAAACCCACTGGTTAGATCCCTTAGATCTCCTAGTAAAGGTCTTCTCACAGTGCCTAGAATCAACTCTAGATCAGCTTATGGTGCTTTCAGTAACTATGGTCCTACACTCTGGAATGCTTTGCCAGGTGAACTCAGGTTTGCCACAATAGTCTCTTCTTTTAAAACCAAATTAAAAACATATATTTATGTTAAACATATATATTGTGTATGCACATAATAATTTATTACGTTGTATGTTTTTTATTTTATGCTTTTATGCTTGTTGTTTTGAAGCACATTGAGTCTATATTTGTCATATGAAATGTGCTATATAAATAAACTTGACTTGACTTCTCTTCATGTTCAGATAAACCCTTGGTGGCATTCATTTTCAATCCTTTTCAGGTAATAAGAGACCTTGGTTACTCAACTCAACATTGTTTGTCAGGACTGAACCATGTGTGGACATCCTATCTCAGCAACCAACCCCCCACCCCTATCGATCAGTGTTCCTCCATCCAGACAGTGGTAGGTGTTAGTGGGAGAGGGAACGGAGCACCATAGTGTCTTCTTCATACAGGATTGCCCTCTTTATATTTTTCCTGTTGACAATTCAAATACATCTGTGTGAGACAAAGCATTAAATTTCAGTTTTAAACATTAAATTGCAGCGTGTGTGAGACTATCCTTTCCTCCACTCTCACCTCCTAGGATCTATCTATTTACATCATCCATTTCAGAACATCTCAGTGTTTTTAAACCGCACCAGACCTTTTCTTTAATAACCATCTCAATGTTAAAACCAACGCTCTAATCTCATCGGAAAATCAAATTAGTTTATTTTTTTGATGGGATGACTCTCTTTGTATTTCAAAATGGCCAATTTTACTTTTTCAAACAACTTTTATAATATATTAACACATATAAGGGAAATCATTTATATTTACAGAGCCAAGTCAAATGTACATATTTATAAACTAGTGAACTGTATGAATATGACTGGATACAAATTCCAGGAACAGTCTTCTGACTTCCTGAACTTTGTTAGGTTGCACAAGTCCTTCTTTCATTCATTCTTGGACATCAGCCTCCTGCTGGTCTCCTCAGCTATTTTCCCTCCATCTTTCTATTATTGTGAAAAGTACTTAGCAGAAGCCTTAGTCACCATTTTAACAACCATCTCAGTACTTTGCATGTGGCAAGTCGAGTTGAGCACCTCCATGGGGGTTTTGATTAAGTTTTTCACCCCTGAAGTACTTAAGGGGCAGGTGAGATGTGTCTCTGACACCTCCTGACCATTGACCAGCTGATCAAATCACCATTGCTGGAAGCATCACAATTGATGGCAGGTGTCCTTCTGGTTCTGACAGGCCCTGTTTCCACCAAAGTATTTTGAGGGCCGGTTCGAAGCCGGTGCCTACTCTCGAACCAGTTCTTTGAATTTTGACAGCCAAAGAATCGCCTCTCAGCCAGGAAAACTGGATCCAGAGTGGCACCAACTCTTTGCTGGTCTTGAACTGGTCCTGAACCAAGTCTTACTTTGTCAGGGGCAGGGGATGGTATTATCATGACCAACAACACCAACAGAAACATTCGCTAAAGACCTTTCTTCTTCAACGTAACCTCTGTCCATAGTATTCAATACAAGCAGCACAAATGTGTTGTAACCGTCTTCTTCTGATGCCAGTGTGGGCTTTGCAAAGCCAGGAGAAACATTTACAGAAAGACAATGTAGTCCGGCCATTTTTGTTGTTATGCTGGAATTTGGTGCTAGCATTTCTGGGAAAAGCTGAGACGTATGATGACGTACACAGTGACATAATGGCGTGGTTCTCTGGGCTCTCTAATATGTCGGAAAACAAACAGGTTCTAAGAAGTTTCGTAAGTTGAATCAACTGCAAACTAGCACCAGCCCAGCACTAGAACTAGAGTTGAGTTGGTAGAAACAAGGTAACAGAGGAGTTACCCAGCTGAGACTCTGGGTCCCCCTCTCCCCTGATGGCCAGGATTTTCCACCCCTCAATCCTCTCCCTCTGATCCTCAGAGTACAGCAGTGTTTGGAGTACGGCTTCACGGTGGGCATACCATGCACATCTTTTCACTGTCTGCATCACAAGGTCCAGCACTTCCTTCCTCTGAGACTTGAGGCAGTCCAGCTGAAACAGTGTGTCTAGACCCTACAATTCAGGAGTGCTTTATCATCACATTGAACCAACATGGATAGTACACGCCGATGATAAATTTGACAATGAATTGCAGATTCTTTCATTTATTTCCTTTTAAGTCTGTGCTTTGACACCCAGAGCCTGAAAAGTCTGTTTGCTGTGTTGAGCCAGCAGCTGTGGTTCACTGATCCAATCTCCAACAGAGCCAACTTGGCAGGAAGCGCTCCATCACTGACTGCAAAGACAATCTTATAGCCGTGTTGATCAGTTGAGAGACCTTGAATGGCCTTGTCCAGCAACTTGATCAGTGGAGGGCCAACAGAGATCTGGGTGAAGTTTGGATTAATATCCAGCGCCCGGTTCCCCAAAACGTTCTTATCGCTAAGTAGTTCTTAACCTATTCCTTACCCTCTCTCTTAACCTCATGGCACAGTTCCCGACACGTTCGTACGCTAAGTATATCTTCTCTAAGTCACACTTTCGTAAGGTTGGTCTGGACCATTCATAAGCTCTCTCTTACCGTTGTTTGAGCTTAAGCCGCTAGTCGCCGCCACTGTGCAGCAGTCTTTAGAAATCAGTGCAGCGCATTACAAGTCAAACTATGGTATGTTGACAATGTTGTGGCTCAACAATAATTTTATGGACATTTTAAGACTAATAATAAAATATGTTCGCAATGGTTACAGGCCTCTTTATTTGGTATCATAACTAATATGTGGTAATTAGCCTAGGCTATTTCGTAATGTCATTGAAGCGTTTAAATTGGCAATCACTTTTGATAATTAAAGTCTGGCAAACAATTTGGCTCTAAATGGCTAAGATCTATAAATGGGTAAGCATGGTGGTGTCCAGAAAGCGACCAACTATGGCAGCGATCCAATGTGTTCTTGTATTGAATCAAAGACGGCACCGGCCGCGGAGCCGTTTAGTCCATGTCAATTGTTTTATTCGGCAAAACTTAAGCCCTTTTGAGATTTTTCCTGACGTCCTGCCAGGACCTCGGTGTGCCTAATCCGGAGGCAGCCTTGCTATGTCGCTCCATAGCTCTTTTTTGTTGCTGTTGCACAAGTTATTCCGAAAGCTGGAAAACAGTGTCACCTTGTGCAAGCTCACCTCGTCCAGCAAAACTCCAGGTTCCTCTGACGAGAAGCTTGGTGCCCTTTTTTTACTTTGCTTCCCCACGATATTCTCTATCTAACTCTCTCTCTCTGTTCATTGTAGATAGGTTGCTTTTATTGTAAACATTAACCAATGGCAATCAAAACCACATTAAACAGTAGTAACTGAAGCTGCTTGCCAATAAATTCTGATTGTAAATTACCTTATTATTGATATAAAAGTGTATTACATCATTTTTAGAAGTTGTTAAACCCACGTCAAGAAGCGGGACAAGTGGCACAACGGGATGAGGAGGGTGGATGATTAGCGAGAAATGTTACTGGACTAATTTGAGGAATGTTTCATTTACATAGAATGTGTTGTCTTTCTTAACACCGTAATGCACCTTCGCGTGAAGTGAAAAATCGATTCCTGAGCAATCGATGCCAACAAATTCAGCACCTTCCCTTGGGACAGTACCTTTGTAATGTTGAACTTAAGAGGCAGCGTGTTAAGAAGCTTCCTAAGGGACACTTCGGGGAACACACTTAGGAACATAAACAACTTTGGTAAGATATATCTTTTTGAACAAGTGTGAACGTTATCGGGGAACCGGGCCCATGTCTGTAGCATAATCAAGGAGCTATCCTATTGGCCCAGAAAACTTGTGTGACTGAGGGTGGCCATCAATGTCAATAATGAGATGAAGCAGGGATAGTTCACCAGTGTGCAGGTTGTACACCAAACAGACCAGTTTTCTCCCCATATACAGCTCCAGCTTCCTCATTACTTCACCATTCATACCAGTGTTGACATTTGTTGAGTCTCCTCCAGTGGCCCACAAGGTCTTATCAAAACCCCTCTCTTTTAGCCAGGCAAACAGGACTTTAGCAATCTGCTCAGCATATGGCTCCTGCTTAGTTGCATTTTCTGGGGTAAAGTGAAACAGATAGTTACTGCCAGGCTCACTGGCAATACTGTAGTGTTCTTCCTTGATCACCGCCCTCAGCTTCCATCTTCACATTAGTCAGGTCAAACCTCCCATCTAAGATGATGTGTGGGAAATCCCCCGTCCTCCATGCATTTCTACTCAAACTCTTCACCCATCTCTCTCATCAACTTCTCCTGTGCTCTCTTAACCTTGTTCTTATCAATAACTTTATTTGTGTTGTCTTCTGTGATGATTTTAGCATCAATCAGGGCTGCGGTTGCTTCAGCTACAGTTGGCCTCAGCCCTATGTCATACCTTACACTAGCAAGGGCAGTGTTTTGAATTCATGCAGGCTCAGGGAAAAACTCATCTGCAGCATTACTTCTCTTCAACATCTTTCCTGGCTACCATCTCTGCTGATGCAGCATTTTCTTCCTTGCTCCTTCCCCCTTTCTCTGCCTTCTTTCCTATCTGCTGCCTTTCCAATGTCCTCACCTGTCGCTTATGCTCTGACAGATCAGGGCCTCCAATTTGGTGGGGTCTTTTGCTTCCAATTTTCTTTTTCTGTCCCTTGATTTGAACAACATCTTTCACAGGAATCTTTTTGTCTCTGCTGAAGGAACAGTTAATGTGGGCTTGGATCCCAAAGCCATCACAGCCTCCCTCCGTACAAGTGATAATCTGATACTGGAATGTCAAAATATCAAATAACTTCTCTTGACGATGAACATCTCTTTGGCATCAAGCTTCCCCTTCACAAGAGAACTTCCCTGCCTGATTCCAGACCTCCTTGAGCTAGGACATGATAGTCACCTTTTCATTGAAAACAGGTGGCTTAAAAAGAGCATTAGCTTTGCTCCACTAACAAATCAGACCAGGGTAGATGACCCTCACCAGCTGGTCTACTGGGTTGTTCCCCCGGTCATCTTTACATTGGTCACTCAAATATATGCCATACCTCAGGATATCTCTCACAGTTGGCAATTCCAACATTAACAGCTCTCTTCCTTTCCCAAAAAGATTACTTAAATGAGAACTTGATGTCTTGTTCTGACTTGAGCAATTTATTCTACAAGAAACTATATTAGAAATCAATGAAATTCTCACTCAGTCCGTCACTTCTCTTTATGAACAAAATGTTGGACTGGACTCTCCTACACAAGATGCTATTATTGCTGTTGCTATTTTCTGACTGAATTGGGGCTTAACTTTTGGTTGCTTTGAAAATGATGCCATGTTGTGTCTGGTCAAAATGAACAGACACAACAACATTGTGTTTCACAACGTGTGAAATATCAACACATTTACTGGTTTCCCATTTACATTAGAAAACTCAATCATCTTTAAACCATAGGTCAGATTTTGAATATATAATGCGCTAAATTGATAAAAAAAATTGATTTCTCACTTGATAAACCTCCTCAAACAACCATATTATGAAAAGTAGTGAGCTAGATGGTACAACAAAACATGTAGCTAATTCTGGAACAATAGCAAAGAAAACTACAAAATTGAACAATATTTAACTACAAATTGATGTAGGTTAGGGTTATCAGAATTGTATAAAAATTCAGACTTGACTTCTATACCAAAACACATTATATGAATACCCCTCTTAATTGATATACAATAAGTATATATTTTATTTGTTAAAGCCTGAGTTCCTTATGAGAATCCTGGTGAACAAAGTTTATCCCAAAAATATATAGACATTGTGACATCATTGAACAAATCTTGATAACTATTGGCCTGAATTATTTGCATTATTGCATTATTTGAATATTAACCAATAGCTGTCCATCCATTTAAATACATTCATCTGGTTTTATCTAGATGTCAGTAAGTCTGAGACCTCCATCCCAGACCCTTCTTCGTGTGTGTTCACCTCCTTGCTGAGGCAAATGGCCTTAGATAAATACCTGACTATTGTTCTCCGTTTGTTCAACCTGGCTTCGCCTCACCCACATTGCATTGCAGTAGACATCCTTGCATTGTTAATTAGGCTACCCTGTCGGTCACTTTTTGCAAGGAACAGCTGTCTCTTACCGTGAACCAATCCTTCCATATTTTTATAAGTCCCTTTCCCAACATTGTATAAACATTTGGCCCTTTTGCTTCATGTTCACGAGATCCACAGCTTTTAGGAAAGACCAAACAATACAGAGTAATATTTACAACCACTTCTAGACATTCTAATGGAGATCTTGCTGACCCTTGACAGAACCTTAACAGCAGTGTGCAGACTCTTTTCTCATATTATGGCTACAATGCATATTGTCTTCAAAGTATTGGTTATTGTTCTGTTAATTTACCATAACATAGAAAAACCTACTATAATATTCAGTCATGTAAACATTATTATTCCATTACAAAACCTAGACCAGCGTGACCATAGATAGAACAACAGCCAGATATTTGTCTGAGTAAGAATTGAGACCAAAGCCATTTGGGCCTTGAAAAGAGAATTAACATAAAATGTTGATACAAGCTGATGCCATGTAACCGAATACTATTTATGTTGTAGCCATTGGTGAGATTTAAACTAATGCTATCTATTTGAGCCAATTGGAAATCAATATGAAGTTTCTGTTGTGACATCACTCTGAGAATAAAATGAAATGCTATACTTTGAACGAGAGCTTGCTCATGATGAACCTCGGCTTTAAGTGCATTGCTCGTTCTACACATTCTTCGGACTCGGTTTACATTTATTTGATGAATAAATGCATTAAAATACACAACCGTATCTATCAGTCGTATTTCAGTATGTACAACGGCCCTTGATATTGGTGAAATTTATTTGTGGTAAATAATTGTATGGTTTTGGTATGTTCCATTGCAACATTATTAAAGTTCAGTGTTTCTCACATGTTGGTATATAGCAATACGAAATACTCCTCATTTGTTGGATGTTTCTTTGTTTCTGAAAAAAAAACAGCTGTTATCGCGATATGTCGATATGGGATATTCTTCTCTATATTCTGTTTTTTAATTCAATAACAATACATAATGAATTATCGCCCAGCCCTGGGTACCAGTAATTTTGTAGCCCACTGTAGTTCATCTGTAAATCAGTTTATTCCCAGGGCATACTGATGTCATTTCTTTAGGTTTGTAAACATCATATTCCTTATCTCTAACAGTATTTGTCACCCTAAAAAATATTTAGTAGTTACTCGACACCAGGTGCCACTCTTGTCAGCTAAGAACCGGATTGGCTACTTCCATAAAAGTCAAAATCTCAAACTGATTGCTTGAACATGATAATGTGTTCACTGTACTCAAATGGCCTCCACAGTCCCCAGATCTCAATCTAATCAAGTCCCTTTGGGATGTGGTGGAATGGGAGATTTGCATCATGGATGTGCAGTTGACAAATCTGAAGCAACTGCATGATTCAATAATTTCAATATGGACCAAAATCTCAGAGGAATGTTTCCAGCACCTTGTTGAATCTACTGTATGCCACGAAGAATGAAAGAAGATCTAAAGGCAGGATGCAGGCTAAGTTTAGTTTCTCATATGCTTGCAGATGGCTAATTTCCTTGTTTCTTTTGTTTCTTCTGTTTGTAGAACTCTTTACAATTCCAACTGTGTTTGCTGAGAAGTATATAGTAATTCAGAATTAAAAATGGATTATTTTATTTGTTTGTTTTTATATTTAAGTATAAAAACACAATTTACAATAGGCCACTGTACGTACAGAATGTAGGGTTCTATATCATGGAGCTCTGCCCCATAGGGGAGCCCTGCTCCTAGTGGTGTACTTGCATAGCAATTTGGGGGCAAATGGGGTAACAACATTTCCCCCCTGTATAAGGGGTCTAGCCCATACCACTTCCTCAGTGATGGCTGCTTTCAAAGAGGGAAAGCTCATTTCCAGCCTACATCATAACAATTGTCCATTTATTATACATTATTCTGCACTCGAATTTGGTGCGCAAAAAGTAATATCTGCGCCAGTAAAATTATATAATTTGCTTGTGGAGGTATGTTTTATCACACTCGCGAGATTTCACATAAATGTGACGCCATACATTGTCATAGTAATGTCAGATCAGGTAATACTTGAAACTCAACTCCAGCATGAGGGTGTGGTGGCTCTATTTAAGCACCAAGAGACTCCCATTACCAGGTCTTTTATGTAACTCTGGAAATCTACACTTTTCTATCTGATATTGTATACTATGTGTGTGTGCAACTCATGATAACTGTAAGTAACTACTCTGTTTTGTATTCACTTTATAGTACTGTAATAAACATGTTGAATAGGCAACATTATTACATTTTCCTCTTTGCCCTGTATTGACATTATCTGGTAGTATGATAGCAGTTGAATAGTGTAACATTATTACATTTTCTACATTGCCCTCTATTGAAATATTCTGGTGGGATGATAGCAGTTGAATAGTGTAACATTGTTAATGTATTACAGTATGTAACAATCCACCAAAATGACTGTCAAAGTCTTCATAAATAAAAATCTGTAATACTACGAAAAAAGAAAAACAAATATACCGGTTGTTTCCATTAATAAGAAAAAGGCCTGCTTATTCTTACATAAGAATGAGAGCAGGAAATCTGTCCAAGCACAAAGTTTGAGCAGAAGCATGGCAAATCCAAGTGCGAGCAGTGGCTATTTGAGTGTGAGAGCAAGGATATTATTACAAAATCTAAACTTAATATTAATTAGAAATGCTCTCAAAATTAAAGAACACACTTGAATAAAGATAGGAATAAAACTCCAAACCGCTTAAATAAATAACCAAACCTCTTTTCTATTGCACGTGCCGTTATTATTGGGACGAATCAATAATGATCTTTAGAAACCAAATTCAACTCTGCCTACTATTTTCAAGAACAACCAGCAATTTTTTCGGCAATTTGCAAACCCGTGGATTAACCCGTGGATTCAAGATATTCAGTCCTATAAGAGATGCACAAAAAGTTTGTTGTTTCCGGTCCTGACACTGAAGGCAGCCTGAGAGTGAAGCCTGGAACGGAAGCAGCCTGACACTGGAGGTCTGCAGCCAGACCCCTCTTGAATAAATTGCAGAATGATAATACCTAATGTGCATGGTTTGTAATAAGTTACACTAAGGGTGGATAACGGTTGACTGACGATCAGGTTATCTGATGATCTCTTATGCGCAATAAACTTTATAATATAACTGCATACACACTTTTGGAAGAAGCCACTTTGGAAATTAATCAACACTAACCCGAAAAACATGAATTTATATGTTGCATTTTAAGTCTAGCAGCATTATTATCGCATTAGCCTACATAAAGTGTAAAAATAAACGCTATTCATAGCCTATAGTTTAGCGACATTACTCCATGTAAAAACTTTGAGCTTAATGGAATATGCATTTCCTAATGGAAAATGTATTTATTGACAATTTGCAAACGTATCCCGCGTATTCAAGTAGTTCAGTCCTTTACGAGATGCACAAAAGTTTGTTATTTCCGGTCCTGACACTGGAGGCAGCCTGAGAGTGGAGCCTGCAACGGAAGCAGCCTGACACTGGAGGTCTGCAGCCAGACCCTCTTGGAGAAACCTGGGAATTTTGGGTGACAGCGGAAAGGGTCTGGGAGACATTACACACTGGCAAGTGTGGAAATCAAAAAAATCACAGAAGGAAAATGTTAGGGAGTGAATATGTAACATTTGTGATGTTGTCCAAGGTACACATGAGGGACAATGAATTGGAAATGATTAAGTTCAATAACCATGTCTCTGTGACTAACAAGTAGCCACTAACATCATGTGCGTGCCCCACTTTGGGAATCGTTGGTTTAATCTAATCAGCATTTGGGGGGTTGGGTGTTTAACATTTGTGTTGGGTGTTTAACATTTGTAACACAATGATTAGCTGAGTGCCCATCAATACAGGTCTTGGCGAGGGGAGACTAAGTGTCACCTTTCTACAAAAACGATGCACGTTTTTTAAGGGTGCGCGCAATTCTGATGTGTAAACAATTAAGATACCTGCAGGATGTATGAGCGGAGGGGGGGGTTCGCAGGTGCACGCTTTATGCGCTAAAATACGGTACATAAATCCTGACCAGTCATAGCATGAATATATAAAAGACGTCGGGTCCTTGTTTCCCAGCCTCTTACCATGACATTAATGCACTGCATGTGTTTGTGATCTATCCTCTTCTACAGTCTGATGGTCGTACAATCTCAGTGACCCAGAGGAGGAGGAGCCTCTCCATTCCTCCTCACAGTAAGAACCATTAATTTACTCAGTAACATTACTGTACACACTGTATTGTATTAGCAAATATTACCCTTAAGTTACTGTCTATAGCAGGGGTGTCAAACCGGTTCTACAAAGGGCCTAGTGTATGCTGGTTTTTGGTCTTTCCTTTCAATTAGTCAATGAAGACCTAGACTGCCAGATGAGGGGAGATCCTAACAAATTAGTGAACTAATCAATAAGTCAGGTACAAGGTGAAAGCAAAAACCTGCTTACACTAGGCCCTATGTGGAACCGGTTTGGCAACCCTGGTCTATAGCATATGCTGATAGAACAACTAATCCTCCCATGTTTTGCCACAGTGGTGTTGGAGGGAAGGTGGATGTTTGGAAACAATCCTTGCTCTGTGTCATGGTGGACTCTGAGGTGCACCATAAAATCTGTATTATGTTTGTTATGGCGACTCTCCCTTTGGCTGAAGTCCTGTTTTAATGGAAAACCTTGTCTGAGGTCTCCTAATAATACAGGACACATGAACATGGTAATGTCTTTGGGATGAAGTTGTTTTCAGTGTTTCCTGATCAAATTCTCCTACACAGTCATATTGCCGTTGTCATACTAAAATAACCATCATATGCTTAATTACTATTGGATTAACGTATGGTTGTTTCTCATTATCATACAGTCATGCTGTACTTTTTCTATTTTGAAGTTATTCATTATACTGAAATATCAGTCATGCTGTAATTCTTATTGAAGTATTGTCATTTTATTGTCATACTGAAAATAACAGTGTTATGAACATGCTAATGTTTTTGGGATGAAGTTGTTTTCAGTGTTTCCTGATCAAATTCTCCTATACAGTCATATTGCCGTTTTCATACGGAAATAACCATCATATGCTTAATTACTATTGGATTAACGTATGGTCGTTTCTCATTATCATACAGTCATACTGTACATTTTGTATTTTTAAGTTATTCATTATATGAAATATCAGTCATGCTGTATTTCTTATTGAAGTATTGTCATTTTATTGTCATACTGAAATAACAGTGTTATGAACATGCTAATGTCTTTGGGATAAAAATGTTCCTATACAGTCATATTGCCGTTTTCATACGGAAATAACCATCATATGCTTAATTACTATTGGATTAACGTATGGTCGTTTCTCATTATCATACA
>JACXGM010031664.1:0-12889 GCA_016801145.1 Umbra pygmaea
AGGGTGGCGGGCGTCTCCCTTAGAGATAGGGTGAGAAGCTCAGTCATCCGTGAGGATCTCAGAGTAGAGCCGCTGCTCCTTCGCGTCGAAAGGAGCCAGTTGAGGTGGTTTGGGCATCTGATAAGGATGCCCCCTGGGCGCCTCCCTAGGGAGGTGTTCCAGGCACGTCCAGCTGGGAGGAGGCCTCGGGGAAGACCCACGACTAGGTGGCGAGATTATATCTCCAACCTGGCCTGGGAACGCCTCGGGATCCCCCAGTCAGAGCTGGTTAATGTGGCTCGGGAAAAGGACGTTTGGGGTCCCCTGCTGGAGCTGCTGCCCCCGCGACCCGATCACGGATAAGTGGATTAAAAAATGGATGGATGGATGATTGAGACATTATGGCAAAAAAAAAAAAGAAACTTCACTCAATGTGAAGTACATCTTCTTGTTGGAGAGGTGGAAAAGAGGAGGAAAATTTTGTTTGGAGGGCACTGTGTGGGCATCACTAATGCCAAAAATGTATTGGAGTGGAAAAAGGTTGCAGACGCTGTGAATGCCCCAGCCTCAGATAGTTGGACCATGGCCGAAATAAAAAAAAGTGGTCAGATATCAAAGTCGATGCCAAAAAGCGTCTAGCACTTCATCGCGAAAGTGTGTCTGCCACGGGTGGGGGAACATTTATTTTTATTTTTTTTAAACCTTTATTTAACCAGATGGGCACGTTGAAAACATTTTCTCATTTGAGATGGCGACCTGGCCAAGATAAAATCGTCGAGTTACAGACAACAAGAAGTTACACATATAATTACAAGACAAGGAGTGCACATTAAATAGTAATAACAGAGAAACATTGTGAATTAGACCATTAGTTACATTAGTGAGCCTGCATCACAAATTATTTGGACCTTGATGGAAGGAAAATGCTTTTGATTAATGAAAGCATTTCCAATCTCATTGGGTGCATTTAGGGCAACATGGGTGCACTCATTAGCACCGATTACATTTGGGAAACCGGACATAACTGCAAATTGTGCTTTTTTGTTTGCCTGTTCTACTGCCTCAAAGGCCAATCCTTCCATTTGCCACATCTTCTAACAGCACAAAATCAGCCACTGTGCATCATTACGCAATACGCATTGTGATGGCATGGCTTTTTATAACCATCCATTTGATTGTATCTGATAAGCTACAGATGTAGGTATTCATGTAATTGTAAATGGTAAATAGTTCTGCGTAAATGGAATTTCTTGCACATTTAAAAATTAAACTAAAGGCATATAAAGAACACTATGATTGCGTAGCTGACGACAACATGTATACTATGAAAACAACTTTCCCCAATGGACAATAAAGACTATCTATCTACAGTGCCTTGCGAAAGTATTTGGCCCCCTTGAACATTTCAACCTTTTGCCACATTTCAGGCTTCAAACATAAAGATTTAAAACTGTAATTTTTTGTGAAGAAGCAACAACAAGTGGGACACAATCATGAAGTGGAACGAAATTTATTGGATATTTCAAACTTTTTTAACAAATAAAAAAATGAAGAATTGGCCGAGCAAAATTATTCAGCCCCTTTACTTTCAGTGCGGCAAACTCTCTCCAGAAGTTCAGTGAGGATCTCTGAATGATCCAATGTTGACCTAAATGACTAATGATGATATATAAAATCCACCTGTGTGTAATCAAGTCTCCGTATAAATGCACCTGCTCTGTGATAGTCTCAGAGGTCCGTTGAATGCACAGAGAGCATCATGAAGAACAAGGAACACACCAGGCAGGTCCGAGATACTGTTGTGGAGAAGTTTAAAGCCGGATTTGGATACAGAAAGATTTCCCAAGCTTTAAACACTCCAAGAAGCACTGTGCAAGCGCTAATTTTGAAAATGAAGGAGTATCAGACCACTGCAAATCTACCAAGACCCGGTCGTCCCTCTTAACTTTCAGCTCATACAAGGAGAAGACTGATCAGAGATGCAGCCAAGAGGCCCATTATCACTCTGGATGAACTGCAGAGATCTACAGCTGAGGTGGGCGAGTCTGTCCATAGGACAACAATCAGTCGTATACTGCACAAATCTGGCCTTTATGGAAGAGTGGCAAGAAGAAAGCCATTTCTGAAAGATATCCATAAAAAGTGTCATTTAAAGTTTGCCACAAGCCACCTAGAGGACACAGCAAACATGTGGAAGAAGGTGCTCTGGTCAGATGAAACCAAAATCGAACTTTTTGGCAACAATGCAAAACATTATGTTTGGCGTAAAAGCAACACAGCTCATCACCCTGAACACACCATCCCCACTGTCAAACATGGTGGTGGCAGCAACATGGTTTGGCCCTGCTTCTCTTCAGCAGGGACAGGGAAGATGGCTAAAATTGATGAGAAGATGGATAGAGCCATATACAGGACCATTCTGGAAGAAAGACAATGATCCAAAACATAAAGCAAAATCTACAATGGAATGGTTCATAAATAAACATATCCAGGTGTTAGAATGGCCAAGTCAAAGTCCAGACCTGAATCCAATCGAGAATCTGTGGAAAGAACTGAAAACTGTTGTTCACAAACGCTCTCTATCCAACCTCACTGAGCTCGAGCTGTTTTGCAAGGAGGAATGGGCAAAATTTCAGTCTTTCGATGTGCAAAACTGATAGAGACATACCCCAAGCGACTTACAGCTATAATCGCAGCAAAAGGTGGTGCTACAAAGTATTAACTTATTTATAAGTTATATCCAATTTTTCAGTTTTTTATTTGTTAAAAAAGTTTGAAATATCCAATAAATTTTGTTCCACTTCATGATTGTGTCCTACTTGTTGTTGATTCTTCACAAAAAAATTCAGTTTTATATCTTTATGTTTGAAGCCTGAAATGTGGCAAAAGTTTGAAAAGTTCAAGGGAGCCGAATACTTTCGTAATGCACTGTATTTCCTCATTTTATAATTCAAATTTTGTAATCAAAATATATGGTCAAATATTTTCTAATATACAAATTTTTCATATGTATGGCCATATGGCCATATATTATATTTCTGTATTTAAATATGTAATTAACATATATGGTGTCACGGCTTGGGGTGTTGTGTGGAGAGAGGAGAGACTCAGGCAGATGGATGGTTCGTTGTTGGTTTTTTATATTTGTTTATACCAGTCGTAAATCCAGAGCGCACACAGGATGGTTTGCAGGGTACACGGAATAGCAACGTACACATACATACAAGCTAAACAGACTCACTTCTCACAACCTCCAGAAATGGGTTGCAGGATACACAGAATGGCGCAGTGTACATACATACAAAATAGACTGACTCACTTATCACAACTCTCACTAACGTGGCTCTTGGACAGACTTCGAAATGGACATAAGGTAACCAACACACTAACTAAACAGAGTATTAACACTGAATGACAATCTAGTAATGAACCGCGCCTTCCTCTCGTTCACCCGGACAAATATAGAGACTGAGAGCTGACAGTGTTATGGTGATAGATCAACTCGGTCCCCAGTCAGTACCAGGTGAAAGAGAGGAAGGCGCTATACAGCACATTCTATGCAACAAAACCTACAGTGCATAAGCACTGGCATATATAATATTAACACAGAAATCAATATACATATATAGAGTCCATCTCTTAGTCTTGATGAACGCCAGCCCTCACTGGCTGGACGTTACATATGGTAATATATTTTCAATTGACGATTCGGGCGAGCAAAATTGTGTGTTTCTGGCTCCAAGCTGATGCTAAATTAAGTTGAGATTGTTAATTTGTCTATAGCATATAGAATAGATGTAAATTTAGGTATGAGGCAAATTAGCGACAACAAGCATTTATGGTAGATTTTTTTACAAGATGGTGAAATTAAAACACATTTTCCCATCTCAGATTAGATTAGTTTTTATTCATGTCACAAAGTTCTAGAACAACTCCGACCGGTCCTACAAGAAACCAGTGTGTGCAAAAGGTTCCAAGGTATGTATCGAATGTAAACAAACCGGCATTTGGGGAATACACACGCTTTCTCGACTGCTAATGCACAATGTCTATAGAGAACACTACTGTACTCTTAACCACGGTACAGGACACATGGGTAATATATAGGCATAGGCAGATGCATACATATATAACATAGAGTACACAACCATAACAGCAAATCACATTAACAGAATCACGTAACAGTATACAATGCATGACACCTCCCTCTAGTTTGGGCATAGTTTATATAAACCTAACTACCGACCTAATTGAGCCCGGCTGAACGTCATTACAAATTAGATATTAGTATCAGCCTAACCTAACTAAAGCCTATCCTAGCAATGGCCAAGCTAGAGAGAGGTGTTGGAAGAACTTAAAGGGACAGACCATATAAACAACATAAAGCAACAGTGCAATGCATTGGCATAACGATGAATGAATACATAAAATACAAAGGAAATACCTATAAATAATATGAGTCCAATCTCAGTCTTTGTTCACATGACATCCAAAGAGCCCAGAGACACAATACCATCCATGAGTTTGATTGAAACACTGAATATTTATTGTTTATGACACTTAATTCCAATTTGCATAATAACTTGGAATGCGCAGTGGCGGGCCATGCATTTTACACCTAGGCCTTCCATATTTTCCCGAAATTAAAACGCATTATAATAACCTCACAATGACATTCTAGGGCTTTTGTATATGTTATACAAAATATAAATAGGCTACATCGTATTTCCTTTAAGTTATATTTCTTAACGTTAGTATGTCAGAACACAGAAATACCACTATTTTGTTCACCCAGAAGTTTTGCAAACTACCGACATTTGTCTTTCCTCCCTGAAGGTGGCTTTCATAGGCTAGGTCCGGGGCGTTCCTCATGCCGTTTTCTACAGTTATAGTATGCATCGAATAGCCTAATAACTTGCGTCCTTCGTTCTTTCCTATACTTAAATGTGCGCATTTCCTTGAGGATTCTAATATTTTTTACCTATAATTTTACAAATATTAGGCTACATGAAAATGGCAATGAGAAAAACTATATCACATTTCGCTATTTGAACTCTACTGGACAACTGCTGAGGAAAATAGTTTTTTCAATAGCTAATGTGTGGCTCCGTCTTTGGCATCATAATGCATTTCAGGGGCATTTAAATCACTTTTCTTTCTTTTTTAAATAGCAATAAAGACAGTTTTACAGCTTTAAGCATGGTCTCTGAATGACGAATTAGACTGTCGTTATCATCAATATGAAATATATGCATAGGGCTTTCCATTGAAATATTTACGTGAATCAGATTTACAACTATATCCATTTATGGATAATCTGTCAAGCGCATCATAATGCTCTTAAATGTGGAGGAAGTATCTACTTGGAGTATCGGGCCTTTTTCACAAGTACAAGTACGAGTACTTATGCCAAGTATCCGGCCGATACCAAGTTCTGGTATCGCCCATACCTAAGGCCCTGCTAGAAAAAAATATATAAAAATCCATCAAACTCACCAAGTATATTATTTGAGCTGCTCATTATTTGAAAACAAGGTCTGTCCTCCTTTCTCTTTTAAAAAGACTTGACGCGGTTGTACAGCACATCTTTTTTGTTAAGTTCCAATAAAAGATCTTGCCCAGTGCTGAGAGTCGATCCTGCCCAGTCCTATGATCGCCACCAAAGCTACTTCTTCACCTCCATCTGCCATTCTGCTAAAAGTAAAAAATCTAACAATCTAAAAATTGAAAGTTTAAAGAAATCGGAAAAGGGTGTAAGCTAAGCTAGATCTTATTCGGATGGCAAACTTTTTTTAAAATTTTTTGTTGAACTACCACTCCTATCAGCAACAGAAACGACGCTGACGTAAGGCTAGGCCTGCAGAAACTCTTTACTTGGTCAAAGAACACACCCAACATGGTAAAGTCGAAATCTGATTGGTTAAAAATATGACAATCAACAACATTGTCCTGATGGGCTTCAACAGCAGACGGTATTCACTCAGAATTCTGAATGCCCAAGTCTACTCGGAGACAACACAGATGAAAAAATCTTATTGGACAAAAGCTTTCATTTATATGAGCTGCGCTGAAAGCAAGGCAACTGAAAAAAACGTATTGTAGCAATAATATTACCTCATAGAATAATTTAAACAAACTTTGTAAAATATATATATTGTTAATGATCAGTCAGTTCATCCTGGTACCAGGGATGCTATAACATCTTAATTATTGCCCTGATGGTGGGCATTTTTAAGTGTTGAGCTACTCCTATAGCCATTTCCTGATTTGTGCAGCTCAACAACCTTTTATCACTCATCCTTACTTTATTCAAAGGCTTGAGAATTTGGCCTGTGTGCAACCTCATAATTATAATCGGGAAGTCATGGCTTACAGCTTAAGAGTTCCTACTTAGTTATTGCACAGGAAGATGTTACCACCTGCTGGGCTTTGCTGCCTGTCGCACCTCCTCCAGTGCCCATGGGTTAGCTGCAGGGTCATCAGCCAGAAACCACTGTTCACCGACGTTTCGCTCCTTCAATTCTGGAACGTCTCCTGGTGGCGGAGCAGTGACAGGGACGTCTCCCTGTCACCCCCTGCAGCTGATAGCTGTTCTCCCTGCTGCTGTTATCTGGGGTCAGATGTTCTTCCCCAACTCCTATCTTTCCTTCTTAGCCAGAACCAAAAGCTACCTTTCTCTGCCTCCTCTGCCAGATCCTTTGTTGCCCTCCTTAGCCTCCCTCCGGTCACTCCTGCTTCCCTCAAGAGGCGTATGGTTGACAACCCAAGGAAACCTCGGCATCCAACCTCCACTGGGTGGATGGTCATCTTCCAGCCAGCCTCCCGGCACTCGGCAGCGAGCTCTGAGTACTTAGCCTTTTTCCGTTCGAAGGCGGCCTCGATCCCCTCCTCCAGTGGTACAGTGAGCTCAATGAGGTGCGTCGATCTCGCCTTGGTTGACCACACTACTATGTCTGGCTGGAGAGATGTGGTGATTATCTTCATGGGGAACCGGAGCTGCCTATCCAGGTCAACCCTCATGTCCCACTCCTGGTTGGGGGAAACGGGCCTTGCTGTTTCTCTTGATCTGGTGCTTCTCCTTACCCCTCCTACCGATACAAAGATGGTGGGGTCCTCTGCTGATGGTGGTTGTTTACTACCCTGTCGACACTCCTCCAGTACTTCGGCTAGCTTTCTCAGGACCTGATCGTGGCGCCATCTGTAGCGTCCCTGTGAGAGAGCGATCTTACAGCCTGCCAAGATGTGCTGGAGACTTGCGTTGGGAGCATTGCAGAGTACGCAGGATTCTTCATTCCCAAACCACTGGTGGAGGTTCCGGGGGCAGAGAAGCGTGTCATAGGTTGAACAAATAAGGAAACTAAGTCTTGCCTGTGGGATCTTCCACACGTCTGACCAACTGATGTTTCGGTTCATGATTCCCTCCCAGGTTGTCCAGCTTCCTTGCCGACCCTGCGACACGGCCTTGATTTTGTAGCGATCTTCCTCCATCCTCGTCACCTCTGCTACCACCATCTCCTTCCTTTGCTTGCGATTTGCCTTGGACCAAAAGCGTGGCGTCTCTCCCCATCCTAGACCTGCTCTTCCTTCCTGAACTCTGCCCATGATCTCCCGGTGTTGTAGCCGACCGACAGCTTGATCGACCTCGGTTTGGGCATTCCACTTGCGGCCAGTAGGAACCTTGACATTCCTTACTGACTCGTCTGTAGACTCCCTCAGCTCGAGAACCAACCTGGTCTTTTCTTGCATGTAGCCCAACTGTATGGACTACAGTGGCAGCTGGAGCATGTTTTTTCCAAATAGACCGGTTTCAGATAGGCACCGTGGCAACCCCAACCACATTCTGATGAATGAGTTGGCTTTTCCGTCCATCTTACTTACGGTTGATGAGGGAATCTCACTCATTTTCAGGGGCCACATTACCCTCCTGTAGAGTGTAAACTGGTAGCACCAGACTTTATACTTCCCAGGGAGTTGGCATTGGTCGATCCTTGCCAGTCCGTCAGAGAGCTGCTTAATGATGGTTTTCCCCATAGGTTTGTCAGATAGGTCTGCAGTGTACTGCCTCCCCAGGCTTTTGATCGATTGCTCTGATAGAAGTGGGATTTTTTTCCCCTCCAATGATTAAGATGGTATTGTCATTTCTGACTCCTCTCCTGAGGGACAAGCTCTGAGACTTGGAGGGCTTGATCTTCATTCTTGCCCATGACATCAATTTGTCCATCCTCTTCAGCAGTCTTGACGTGCATACTGCTGTCTGAAGGAGGCTGGTGACATCATCCATATAACTGTCTTCTCCCGCTTGGCCTTTTGGATCTGGTCCCAGATCATAGTGAAGTGCTCTACACATCCTGGGAAACCTGGAACTCCTGCTTTCTGGCAGTTGGTGTCGACATAGCCATTCTCGAGCAGATAGTTAGTCATTTTCCTGGCTAGCACTGAGAAGAAGATCTTCCCTTCTACATTTAGTAGTGCAATGTCTCGGAATTGGCTAATGTCTTTGGCGTTCATTTACTTAGGTATGAAGACTGCTACCGCTCTTTGCCACTCAGATGGAATGATTTGCTTTTTCCAGGCAGTTCTCATCAGGTACCATAGCAGTTCTAGTTCCTTGGGGCAGTTCATATAGAGCTTGTAGGGGACCCCATTGGGACCAGGTGCGGAAGAGGACCTTGCCTTCTCCACGACTTGCCTCACTTCGCTATGCTTGGTGGGCATGATGTTGAACTCAACCGTTGGCTTTGCCGACTGGGGCACGTATCCTGGTACAGTGATCCTCCTTTGTGTATCAATGTACTGCTCTTTGACATGCTGCTCCAGTTTCTCCTTGGTGGTTTCGAGCTTGCCACTCTTCTTTTCCTCCAGTAGCTGTCTGGCATGCTTGAAGGGATCCTTGAAGAAATTGTCTCGCTCTTTCTGCTTCCGCTGGTTTCTCTTGCGGATGCGTTCAGCTCTGCGAAGCCCGGCTAGCCTTTTCCTGACCTCTTCCCACAGGACTTTCAGACCCTCTCTCTCTGCTTGGGTTGCCTTCCTCCAGTTCTTACGGAGTTGCCGCCGCCTTTGCACAAGTTGGAGGATTTCCTTTTCCCTCCTTCCCTTCTCTCTCCTGGCGGTCCTCTGTTTGGGGACAGTTTCACCAACGCTGTCTTTGTAGGTCTGGTATATTATGTCTCCAATCAGGTTAAGCTTAGTCTCGCACCCTCCTTGCAGAGATCCCCCTAGGGTCTTGATCAGTTCCAAGTCCAGATTGCGCCATGCCTCTGCTTCATTTGACTTTGGCCACTTTAGCTTGCTCCTTCTGGCTGGATCTTTGATCTCTTCATTTGGCTCGGTTCTGTCTAACGTGTTGGGGACTGGGCCTTCATGCTCACGTGTAGGCTCCGCCTCCACCAAGGGACCTTCCTCTGTTACTCTCATGCCTTCAGCAACGTTAGGCTCTGTGGTTTTTTCCCTGGCTTTTCAGTGCAAGGTTGCTGTTGGCCTTCCTGTCCACACTTCTCTTTCCCCTGATGCATCCTTAAGCCTCTAAACGTGGTCACTTTCTCCCATCCACATGCACACTTTCGGAGGATCTTCTCCTCATTTACTGGAGTTCTGGTGTTCTCGTTGTCCATGTTCATTGCCGTCGTCACCGTGTGGTCTGTCCTGTGGGCCCATCTTTAGTCCCACCTCTCAGAGGGCCCGCGGCTTGTTTCTCATTATGTTTCTTAGTAGTTAGGTTTGGGTGTCTCTCTCGCAAAAGACTAGTGGGTTAGGTAACTAGCCACCCAGTCCCGGTGCGGTCTTTCCCTGCTGCCATCCAGTCTTTCCTGGCTGTCCTCCAGTTTTCCCTGGACTCCAACTGCCATATTCACAGCAGTCACTGGGTTCGCCAAAACTTCAGTTATTGCACAGGAAGATGTTACCACCTGCTGGGCATTGCTGCCTGTCGTACCTCCTCCAGTGCCCATGGGTCAGCTGCAGGGTCATCAGCCAGAAACCACCGTTCACCGACTTTTCTTTGTATATTGTACGCTTTCTTTGTATATTGTACGTTTAAATGTAGAATATGTAGTTTTTGGCCACCAGGGGGCTCTTAATCAAAACAATTGCAAAAGATGTACTTGGATAACTTCTGGAAGTAGCGTGGAATCATGGGTTTTGTTATCGTCGTCAATGACAACCTTCCAATCTAGCATCTCCGGCAGAAAAAATGTTCACTGACAAAGTAATGTATTGTTAAAAATATTATAACTTTATTCACGTTATTTTTGGCGGTTCCCTGGAACTTAGAGCAACTAGCGTAGTCAACGGTTATATGACGCCATTGACGGAAGACAAAATAAAACGTCCTGTGTCTTCGAATTATATTACAAATTTCTCTGGATTTTAAAGTTGGTGGAAACCTTTAGGATAATATAAGTACACAACTAACAAATATATATAATATAGGTATAGTGATGTTTGCTTTTTAAATGCAAAGTATGTCTGTTGATATTGTTTTGGAAAACTACATATTGTACCTTTAAGGTCAGCCTAATAACATAAAATATCAGTGGGATTGTATGTTAGATTTTACTTACGAATAATTGTGGCACACGTTTTATTATTTAATTTCTTTCACATTTTATAATTCTAAAGATCAAGAGGAAAAAACAATTAAGACCTTTTTATACAGCCACATTTGCTTATTGTTACCAAGGGAACCAATAATAGTGGAGGCCACAGTACAACCATGATTGAACTCTCAAGTCCCTGACTTGCACACAAGGAGTTACATGAGTGCAACTTTTTGAGGTCATTTTGACCGACTACAGAATTTCATGACCAGAATTCGAACCCTGGACACTGTGATGTAGAAAGTGAATATAATTTTAATGACTATGCCTGTACAACTTTACTGTGGTGCACTTATCACAGTGAGTAATATGTGGAATATAAAATAGTATGCCTTAGTCTAAAAAGGAACATGTAATGGAATTGCACTTTTATATCTGTACTTATCAATTGTGTGTGTGTGTGTGTGTGTGTGTGTTTGTCTGTGACTTAGACCTTGCTGGTACACTGTACTGTGTGTGCTCGTATCCATCCTCACTGTATTCTAATCTCACATATTATTAAATTTTTCCTAATCATAAACAGTGTAGCCAAAGGCTACGTGTAGCCAGCATGATGAATAGGAGTGATTCGGCAGAGCTCCTCCTCGTCACTGAATCCTAATGGTGTCATTATCATTGTAATGGCATGCAATTTATAGACGCCATTTCGGCTAGCATTCATAGCCAAGGACAAATAAATTGCTGTTTGCAGGCAGTGTAGGCAGTTGAAACATTGAATTGTGTAACAGCTCTTAACTTTCTGTAAGTACATTACACATTTAAATTACACATCTCTCTCTTCTGTGACTTTTCCTATTAGGGAAACAAAAATCTATGCTACATCTTCGTTATGCTACACATAATACTAGTCAATTTAGAGAAATATTTATTAATCATTTACTAAGCCCCATAACCTTCCCCCATAATCTTTATTTATTAAGGAAATAATATTATAAATATATCTTACACTCATTTGGGATTGAAATACAAATAGCTGAAAATACACACAGATGGCCTGGCATGTGAATTTTATTTCAATTTAGAGCCGGTGCTGAGGTCTGTAATCATCTGACATACATTGATTTTGGAGTGTAATGTTTCTTTGAGCTCGTCATACACCCACTGACCACAGGCTGAATAATGGATGTGTATCATGAGCAGGGCTAGCAATATAGATTATCAATAGGAGAGTATATTACAAACCATTAAACATAGATTAGACGTCTCTCCTTTGCTAATTTCCGTAATGCAGATCAGATTAAAATTTGATGAATAGAAAGTGGTAAAACCAGGTTGCTTAGTGACTGATGTAGGCTAGCTGAAACCTGTATAAATATGCATACATGTCAAAGCCTTCAAGAACTTATAACTAGGCCTTTCATATAAACTTGTCCTAATGACAGAAACGATGATCACAGGATATGAAGGTCCTTTATGTGCTATATGGGAAAAATTTAAAAGATGTGAAGCACAAAAATCCAGGCACTATGACCAGCCTGAACAATTTCAACATCATTATTATTGTATGGAGGGCTTTAACATGTTATTTGAAAATGTAGACGGATAATCTGAGATGATGCGTTTTATACTTCCATGTAACATAGAAAATGTTGATTTACATGTAGACCTGTTTTATATGATGGTCTAATATAATTTGCCAGCCTTGATTTTAAGTTGTCTTTTGCCTATAGTCACAGTCATTCATACACAATGTACCAAAATGCAGTAATGTCTGTACACTGGCCAACAAACATTTGTTTGGGATTTCTCAAACCTTTTCTTAGATTCTAGAATTGAGTCTGAGTAAGTACACCTTCCTTAGAGAACAGAGGCTTAATAGCAAGAAAGAAATGCTAATCGGAAAATATTTGGGTTGAAACATTACTACTTCATCTCAAATTAGAATGAAATCAGTGGGCTAGCTACTGTCAAAATGAATGAGCATTTTTGTTGTGAAGTCTGAGTAAACAAAATCTAGAATATTGGAGGGTAATTACTGGACTATGTGTGTTGTGGTATGTATGTGTGTAGGCGTGTGTGTGTGAGAGTGAGCTTGTGCCTGTGTGGGTGTGTTTCAGTGCCAGTTTTTATAGATTTTGCATCTGGATGAGAGCAAGCAACACTATGTAAGCTCAATATCAATAATGAGTTTGGTTGGGCCTATTAGAAAGCCAAATCAGTCTTTATGAGAACACAGAACGGCCGATTCTGTGGAGACGTTTTCCGTGATCACAATTTAGATCAGAAGGAACACACTTACATTCCCAGAGGCTTATTGTGTTGATCCTAAAGTGTTGGAGGAATGTATCCTGTAAAGAATCCAATGTCACTCAGTA
>JACXGM010031666.1:0-12844 GCA_016801145.1 Umbra pygmaea
ATGTATCTTCTCGCACGCTATTCACTTGTCCACGTGCAAGGGTGCACTGGGGAGTATGAGTGCAGAGACAAGAAGTGCAGACACAGAGAGCCCTGAGAAAATGAAGAGAGCTTTCACACTCAAACCTCTTTGATATATCTAACAAAATTCCCCACTGAATACAACCAATGTGAAAGCCAATATGTCAGACAGGCTGCAAATCAAGTTTGTTATTTGAACACAATGAAACAGCACTGCATGTGATTTATTCCTCTATCTACAACAGACATAGGTAGCGGTAGGATATGGAAGACCTTTGCAGACATCCCTCTGCATAATATCTCACATGAGCATTAATAGTTAATAGGTTTCCATATAAACCCCATCGGATGCATTTACCACTTTCTAACCCATTCCAACTCACCAAGGAGACCTGTCCTGCATTCAAATCTCAGGAGGCATGGGTACTCTAAAAAAAAGTGGTACATCTTCATTTTGCTGATGAATACAATGAATTTTTATCGTCTGTAGGGCTGAAATGTAAAATGACATTCCAAATTGCTTTATGTGATTGATGTACTGCTTAGGACAAGGACCTGGCCAGGCAAAGCACCCTGGGAATAATAATAATAATCCCCTCAACAAAACAGTCTTATCTACTCTAGGTAATGAAGAGAACACTCCACTACACTTCAATTAATCATACTTGTGAAGCAGCATCTCAGAACGAGCAATGTGTTTGGTACTGTACAGAGGTTACCTATTATCATAGTAACAATGCTTAGGTGCCTCTTTAACTAAAATAAATAAATTTAAAATTCCTTCCATCTGCTCTAGCACATATGCACAGAAGAATCAATGGAGGTCAAGAGGGAACAGGGGCCATCGATTGCTAAACCGTTGGCTTCCCGTGGAATCATTGCACACTCCCATTATCCATCTCTCCTTTTCTTGGCCAAGGTCATGATAAATATATCATAACAAGGCCAATTTTATTAGACTATAGCTCATAAGAAAAAATAGCCTTCAGGTATAATTTGGACTAATTAGTTCCATGCAGCAGTTGCCCTCACATCTAACCTTAACTTATTTTAGTAAATGAATACTATGGTTACAACATGCTCTAGTCATTGCTGTAAATAGGAATGTGTTCTCAACTAACCTCCAACAAACACTGTATATGACATACAGTGACTATATACAGTTGTACTCAAAAGTTGTCATACCCCTGGAGAATTGGTAATAGATGTACCATTTTTTTATGAAACATGATAATTGTTTTCATTACTCATGGGATTCATCTTCAACTGTAGGTCATAACAGAATGGCACAATCATAAAAAAGAATGGCAACAAAAAAAATGTTCAAAAGTCTGCATACCCTCAGTTCTCAATAAAGTGTATTGCACCACTTAGTATCAATGGCAGTGTGCAGTTGTTTGTGATAGTTGTCTATGAGGCCTTAAATTCCTGCAGGTGGTATAGCTAAAAATTTGTCTGGCAAAATGCTTTCAGGCTGTGCAAAGTCTTTGGACGTCTTGCATGAGCCACAGGTTTGAGATCTCTGCAGTGTGGCTCAATGATATTAAAATCAGGAGACTGTGATGGTTACTACAGAACCTTCAACTTTTCCTGCTGTAACAACTGGAGGGCCAATTTGGCCTATTGCTTAAGGTCAGTGTTGTGTTGGAAAGTCCAAGAGCGTCCCATGCGCAGCTTTCGTGCAGAAGAATGGACATTTTCTGCCAATATTGTCTGATAAACATGCTGCATTCATCTTGCCATCAATTTTCACAAGGTTCCCTGTGCCTTAAGAGCTCACCCCCCCACCCCCCATAACATCAGTGAGCCACCACCATCCTTCACAGTGGAGCCAAGTACGTCTGCGGAGTAAAGCCCAGCCAAGTACAGGGCATTTCAATTCAGATTGAAAGTAATTTTGCTGAATACATGTCATCAGATTTTGCTACTTTCTCCGCTTCTCAATGACACATACAGTAAAACGTCTTAATAAAACCAAATCATATGAAACATATTAACCAAAAAATACAATAGCCTACAGTATGTACTTTAGCATAACAAACAAATAGATGCAAAAGTTAACATTGAGTCATCAATAAAATACATTCATGTTCATATCTTAATATATTAATGTTGTAGGCTAACTAAATAATCAAAGCAATACCATCCAACTGGAAAGGTCTGTGCATAGACCTGACCTAGACAAAAGTGTATTAAAAATATCCCCAAAGATTTTGAGTACCCCTGGAGCATAAAACTCCCTTGCTCAAGGACATAATTACCTGTTCATTCATCTTGTTATGTCAGGTAATTGTCATGTAACGTAACGTTTTTGCTCCCGGGGTGGGGTGTTAACCGCTACCATATACATACTTCTCCAGACACCACTACACTACTGGGCCTAGCCCAAAGCATGAAAAACAGCTAGAGACCATCCATTATCCCTCCTCCACCATTAGTATGGGGCCCTAAAAATTTTGCCTACAGTATATAGTGTAGCAAGTTACTGTAGTCTTCAGAACGTTTTATAATAAAATGTTAGGGGACCCCCCAATAGTCCTAAGTCAATTCGAAACCCTGACTATAGGCGTTGTTGACCCCTCTCCAAACATAGCGCTTGTGTTTGTGACCATGAAGCTCTTTATCGATTTCTTCACTCCAAATGTGTGCCAGAAGTGTGCCAAAAGCTGTGAGGCGTGTCAATGTGTAGCCGGGCATATTGTAACATGGCTTTTTTGTGGCACTGGCGCAATAAAGGCTTCTTTCTGGCAACTCAAGAATGCAGCTCATTTTTGTTCAAGTATTGTTGTATTGTGCTCCTTAAAACAACCACAACATCTTTTACCAGGACAGCCTTTATGTCTCCCAAGGTTACCTGTGGGTTTTTGTATCCTGAAAAATTATTCTGGCAGTTTTGGCTGAAATCCTTCTTGATCTAACTGACCTTGGCTTGGTATCAAGAGATTCCCAAATTTTCCACTTCTTAATAAGTGTTTGAACAGTACTGACTGGCATTTGCAAGGCTTTGGGTATCTTTTTATATCCATTTCCAACTTTATGCAGTTCCAGTGCCTTATTAAGCAGGTCTTTAGACAGTTCTTTTCTGCTCCCCATGGCTCAGTATTTAGCCTGCTCAGTGCATCTACGTGAGAGCTATAACAAACCCATTGACTATTTCTTTTACACAGACACTAATTGCAATTTAAAATGTCACAGGTTTGGGAAATTAACCTTTAATTGTCATTATAACCTGTGTGTGCCACCTTGTGTGTCTGTAACAAGACCAAACATTCAAGGGTATGTAAACTTTGGATCAGGGCCATTTGAGTGATTTCTGTTATCAATATAGTTTACAAAGGAACCAAACAACTGTGTGATAATTAATGACTTCATATGATCACTATCCTTACATAAGTCAGATTGTTTTGCATTAACTGTCGTATTGTCAAAATTAATGCTGAAATTGAAAAATCTATGAGCACAACTGTACTAATAAATATACAGTATACCTGTATAATATTGTATTGGAATCATATCTTGACAATCAAGTATAATTTAATTAATGTGCATGTTCACATGATATGTGTAGGTCGTCTTGAATACAAATTACTAGAAGTTTGAAGTTCAAGAATAAGCAAACTCAGGGACGTCACTAGAGATTTAAAGATAAGGGGGCTATCCTCTACTAGGGGGTTCTAGGGGCATGCTCCCCCAGGAGTTTTCAATCCATTCAAACTTTGTATCTGTCTGTTTGAACTGGTAAACTCCTTGGCCCTCATTTATCAAACGTGCGTAGAAACTAGTGTAGATCTGAGCGCAGAAATCATCTTACGACGAGACTTGCGCGTGATTTACAAAACATTTGTATCACTCCAATTCCAACATACAAATGATCTGGTGTTGATAAATCAGACGGTTGAAATCCATCGTAATTTAAATATCACGCCCACATTTATGCATGGATTTGAGGCCTCGCCCTTAGAATTTACGACATGGATAAGCAAAATCCGGCAAAGAAAAGGAATTTCTCTGCGATAAAAAGAGACGCTCAGGTCTCAGGTGCAGGCCAACTGCTTGGTTAAAATTGGAAGTTAAAAATCAGGCAACGATTGTTAAAGGAAAATGCGGTGTTGACTTAAGTAGGGTGAAGCTAAATTGGGCCATCAGATAAAATGGGCCAAATAATGTTGTAGCGTCATATATTTTAATTTCTTTACAGCAAATCACTGATCTTGCATTGTTGCTTCAACACTTGTGGACTTGTAACAAGAGTTTTGATTGGTCTGAGTTTTCTAGGCAGGCAGAGCAGAAAAATTACATTAGATCTCATGCAATGCTTATTTGATGGTATTATAAGCCCTTTACCAAAAAGTGGCCCATTTTAGCTGACTTCACCCTAGCTTTCTTACACAAGATATCATTATATTAGAAGCTCAAAATAAGATCCTTTCTCCTTCGTAGAGCCCAATGGTGGCTGTTGTGGCCATTGATCTTCATTGAATGGCCCCATTCTCGAGCGCAATATCGTGGAGTACCCTGCATGCCATAATAATGTTGCAAGCCTGCTCTGGTGTGTATAGCAATCCCCCCACCCCGCTTACCCAAGGCAGAGCCACCTGCCCTTGAGCAAACCGATCACTCCACTGTGGTTCGTGTGCGTGTGTGAGCACTGTTGAACCTGCGCTCCTGCTTGTTTGGGGTTTTGCAAGTGGCGTTATAAGGTACTCAGTCAGGGCATAACCTTTGTCTCCTAGAGGAATCACATCCATCCATTTCACCAAAAAACTATGTAGAACTATTATAATAATTGTACGAGGGTGTAACTCACCAAGGAGATGACTCCAGCCATGCAGTGCGCCCTGTAGCCTTGTTCCAACGCTGCAGTTTAAAAAAATAGAGTCGCGTGTCCCACCCGGCCACCGGCTACCATATTCAGAACAAACATCCTGGCATCACATTTGATCTGAACGTTGATTGAATTAAAATTTTTGCGATTGATAAATGCGTAATCATTCATGGATGGTGGCTACAGACGCAGCACAATCAATTGCCCGATTCGCCTTAGTTGGAAACCCAGCAATCTCATAAAATTGTCTTTTAATCACAGTATGAAAAGACCAGAAAGAGACTTCATAGCCACTAAAACTGCTGGCATACTTTGACTATTGTTAACTGCGATATACCAGACCTGTCCCTGATCTTCCGCTGAAAGATCCCAATGTACAGAGCGCGCATTAAGGTCCTCCAGATCTGCCTTCGACTACAGGATTGCCAAAGCGCTTGTTTAAATTACACACACACACATATATATATATATATATATATATATATATATATATATATATATATATACAGGTCCTTCTCAAGAAATTAGCATATTGTGATAAAGTTCATTATTTTCCATAATGTAATGATAAAAATTTTACTTTCATATATTTTTAATTCATTGTGCACCAACTGAAATATTTCAGGTCATTTATTGTTTTAATACTGATGATTTTGGCATACAGCTCATGAAAACCCAAAATTCCTGCTGTCCAGCAGTGGTGTAGTAGGGGGAGGAGTGGCAGCCCGGGCTTGTGTTTCAGGGCTTCCACTACCCTCTGTGTCCCCCCCAAAGATTTAATTGGGGGATCAAAGGGTGTAGTGCCTCCGCTGGTCCTCCAGCTCAAGTGGTGTTGGTGTCCTAAGCTGACCAGGGACAGATGGGTCATCAATAAGGAGCACCTAGAAGTCTTCCTTTTGCTCCTCTGGGTCTCTGTCAGAAAACAACATCTCCAGATCCTCATCAAAATTTTAAATATAGTTGGCTGTTGGTTCCCGAGTAGGCTGTATGGTCCTGACTTGACTCCCCTACAGCCCCATTGGAAGAATATACAAGGTAAGCAATGCCCGTCTTTCTGGCCTGGTTTTTCATCTGCCGTTTTTGCTTCTGTGTTAGCTGCTTTTTTGGCTTCATCCTGCCTCTCCGTTTGTGGTCGGTTATTCTGTAATGTCTGGAGTGTGGTGGAGAGAATGCAGGAGACAGACACAGGCAACTCACATTCCTTGTGGTTTATTTACAGGAAGTGTTCTTGAAAACAAATCAAAGAAAACCAGTGGGCTCTAGTGCTAAACAAGCAACAGTTATGCAAAAAACTATATAATCTTTGGAGACCAAGGTGATACACACTCACTTGCATTCATCGCAGCACAACACAGAATGAGGTTTGACATGGTTTATATAGATTTCACCTTCACAGGATGATCACATTACATAACAGCACATTAATATATCACTTTACGAGACATCATACTCTCCATACACATATGTAGGTTTAAATCTCCTCAGGACAAAACTTATTTGTATAACGCTATACCAAGCGGAAAGAGTAGAATAAGAACTTGTAATTTACCAGAATTAATCAGGAATTACAATCCTCACAGGAAACAATAACCACAAGAGTTAATGACAAACACAAGCTGTCAAGGAAAGATCCTCCGAAGCCGGAATTTAGAGGATGCTACATCATCGAAGTCTGTTGAAGGACTGTTCCAATGTTGAGGATCCACTGAATTTCAACCAAGGACTGAGTCCTTTGTTCTGAGGATTTCCCATAGACAGTATGGGAGGCATATGTGTATGCTTCGTGCTCCCAAATCACCCACAATCCTATGTGCGCGGCTTTGCCGGCTTGTTGAAAAAAAAAATTGCGGACGCTAGCAGAGTCGGAGCAATGACGGGGCATTATGCTTTCAAACGTTACTGTACATTTGTTAAAACGGTAGTACATATAAGTAAAGTTAAACGTTTCAATGCCAGAACAAATTGCTAATATCTACTGTTGAATTGCAGCGCCGAAGACGGACCTTTTCACTGATGTAATGACGCCATGACATGCGCTTGCTAGCCTGTTCCATTTACGTGTCCTCTGAATGCTAACCGGCAATTTCCACCAACTCCGGAACGGCGGTGGAGTCAATAGGTTTCCATTAAAGTCAGTGTTTGTATTTTCACTGACTGCGGAAAGGCTGGTTCCGACTCCGTCCCAGCTCCGGCGATCCGCAGCCCTGCGGAGCAGATACGCAGAGCTTCTATTTCTGCTGGATGCCGGAGAGCTACGCAGCAACTCAGTAGAGTATATATGAGTTATATCACGCGATCATACGTGAATTCGCGAGGGTCCTCGTATAGTCACTGTCAGCCGTTCCGCAACCAATACGGACCTGGTGGGTATTGAATGATGGCGGAGCACGGAGCCGACACGCAGCGGAGCAGATCTGCAGCCGTTCCGCAGTTAGTGGAAATCCCGGGTAAGGATGAGCCTCGTCTAGCCTCTGAAGGACATGACTTAAAAGGAGCAGTACTACCAAGTAAGGATCCTTGAATTTGAGAATCAGCTACACGACCTATATACAGAGGAATTAATTGATTGTTTACAGCTGACGATAGTGAAGAGACAAACGAGACATGTGAAATTTAGGTCAATTAAATTCAGTCAATTATTCGCAACTGCCACGGCCTGAATCGTGAGAAGTTCAAGTTCAAGTTCATTTTATTTGTATAGCACATTTACAACAGCCACTAGGCTGACCAAAGTGCTTTACAGAAAAATAATACATCTAAAAAAGAAAGTAATAAAAAAATACCTATGTCAAAACATATAGTAACAGAAATGAAAGGCAGTGACACTGCTATTCCATATGGAGGTCTGGCATCATCTGTCACAGTGTGGTGGAATGTTGGAGAAAGAGAGGGAGGCCCAGGCAGGTAGATGGTTGATGGTTGTTTAAAGATCGACACTTTTTGACTGGCAAAATGGCAAACAGCAGAAAAGAGGCGAGTTATACAAAACCTTTCTTTTTAGTGTACTCTGTGTACACAAACAATGTTCTCAATGCTCGAGTTCATGTGTACAGACCCTGGTGATACTTTGAGCAAAGTTTCATGTTGTTTCAAGCATTCTTAATGTTTTAAAAACAGCGATTTTGATGCTGTCATTGTAGTGCCAATATCCCTCCCGTTCTAAAGGCGATTTGACCGAAACCAAAAAAAAGGAAAATCTTGTTTTCCGTTTCCGTCCAGATTATGTTTTTTTAATAAGGGGTTTGACTTGAGTACATTCAAAAAAAGACATTAGGTTGCATTTTGGTGAGAGTTATGCTTTAATGGACAATCCAGGAAAATCAACATGTAATGCAGTTGCAGACGAACAGCTTAAACGAGTGCACAACGGGTATACTTATATAGCTTATTATGCTCTCACAATAGAATATATTTATATACAGTATGTAGACGTACGCATAAACTCAAGCACACACCACACTCTTTTCACAACCTAGTACAGTTGCAGGTGAACAAGTAAACGTGAGTGCCCCCCGATACCATATATATTACTATGCTCTCAAAGCGGAATGGGACGCAGACAGCTAACTTACAAGTACAGAGCACATGTCCAAACTTCAACAACACACTTTTTACAAACATAATAACGTAGCTCCCGGATTGCCTTTCCACACAGTTACAATGTGATAATGAATCGCACCACTCTCTGTTGTACTGAACATTAAATAGGGTTGAAAGGAGACTGACTGGATGATAACAGAACACAAAAACAGACACAGAAATAGAAATAGAAAATAATTACTTATATACTAAATGAGTCCATATCTCAGTTCATGTGTCCATTCCAGCCCTCCCTGGGCTGGATGTGATATCATCTGTGACATTTTCTCTTTCAATTAATTAGCAGGGCTGGCATCTCTCACGCATTGGCCGTGAGACACTGATGTAACATAAAATATATATATATTTTTTTGCTGTACCGTAGGTCTAATGATGCTGAATGTGCCAAAAGAAATTGCTTTGTACAGGGCAAAATTTTGGTTGGCCCCATCAAATCTCACTCCAAGGTTATTTAAAAGGTTGGCAGCCCTGAATTAGGTTTTGCAACCATGGAAACTGCTGCCATGGAAGCATGCTAAACAAGCGTGACATATATACCAAATTGCAGAACACACTGTGTTCCAAATTATTATGCAAATTGGAATTAAGTGTCATAAACATTAAATATTTTGTTTTTCAATCAAACACATGGATTGTATCGTGTCTCCAGGCTCTTTGGATCACTGAAATCAATCTCATACACCTCTAATAATTAGTTTGCCAGATGAGCCCAATTAAAGGAAAACTACTTAGGAAGGATGTTCCACATTATTAAGCAGGCCACAGGTTTCAAGCAATATGGGAAAGAAAAAGGATCTCTCTGCTGTGGAAAAGTGTCAAATAGTGCAAAGCCTTGGATAAGGTATGAAAACATTCAATATTTCACGGAAACCTAAGCATGATCATCATAGTGTGAAGAGATTTGTGGCTGATTCAGAGCACAGACGGGTTCGTGCAGATAAAGGCATAATGAGGAAGGTTCCTGTCAGGAAACTTCAGCGGATTAAGAGAGCAGCTGCTAAAATGCCACTACAAAGCAGCAAATAGGTATTTGAAGCTGCTGGTGCCTTTGGAGTCCTGCAAACGTCAAGGTGTAGGATCCTCCAGAGGCTTGCAGATGTGGATAAAGCTACTATTTGGCCACCATTAACCAATGCTCACAAGCAGAAACGGTTGCAGTGGGCCCAAAAATACATGAAGACTATTTTTTAAACAATCTTGTGTACTGATGATTGCCATTTAACCCTGGATGGTCCAGATGGATGAAGTAGATGGTTGGTGGATGGCCACCATGTCCCAATATGGCTGGGATGTCAGCAAGGAGGTGGCGGAGACATGTTTTGGGCCGGAATCATGGGGAGAGAGCTGGTAGGCCCCTTTAGGGTCCCTGAAGGTGTGAAAATAACCTCAGCAAAAAACCTAGAGAGTTTTTCACCGACTGCTTCCTTCCATGGTACAAAAAGAAGAACTGTTCCTTCTGTAGCAAAATCATCTTCATACATGACAATGCATCATCTGCTGCAAATCTGTGTCATTGGCTACTGTGGGCATAAAAGGAGAGAAACTCATGGTGTGGCCCCCATCCTCCCCTGATATCAAACCTATTGAGAACCTTTGGAGCATCCTCAAACAAAAGATCTGTGAGGGTGGGAGGCAGTTTGCATCAAAACAGCAGCTCTGGGAGGCTATTCTGACATTCTGCAAAGAAATTCAAGCAGACTCTCCAAAAACTCACAAGTTCAATGGATGCAAGAATTGTGAAGGTGATATCAAAGAAGGGGTCCTATGTTAACATGTAATTTGCCCTGTTTAGATGTGTTTCATTGAAATAGCTTTTGATTTCAGTAAATATGCTTCCTAATGGTGCAAATTCAACAAATGACCATTTTCTGTTTTTTACAACCTATACAATGTTTTGAAATTCTGTTGCGCATAATAATTTGGAATAGTGCATTTTGAGTTTAAATTTTTTTTTAAATACTGTTTTTTTATTGGGTGGTTTGTTCAATGAAATTCAACTTATACCTTAACGGTTGGTGAATTGAAAATTATACTGATTTTCATTTGCATCGAATATTTAGGAAATCTCTGTAAAATATTTATTAGCATAATAATTTGGAAAGCGGTGTAGACTGAATCTTCACACCAACATACTCTAATATCACGAGGAAACACACAGCCACACATACACACATGGATACTTTATAAAACGCTTTAGATAAACCCCTCTGCCTTCACAATTAGCTTCCTTTGTGAAGGTCAAACATTCTGGAGGATTAATGCGCTCAATCTATTCAATAGACAAATTCAAACAAACTTTCACTGTGTAACACATCAATGGTGATGGCTGTTGTTTTGATCATTGGACTCCCAAGGTCATGCACAGATCAGACTCTGGAGAGACGTATATTTCTAACTTTCTAAGTAATAAGCACCAAAGCGTGACATTCAAAGTACTGTAAATGTTTAGGGAGAAATATTGCAGAACAGCCTCCCGACAAGTGACAGAATACCAACTTAGATGTGAAGTCTCCCAATGTGATGTATGACATATCACTTCTTAAGACTTCATTGTGAAAGCAAACAGCTGTGATGGGGGTCTGCATTGAAGGAGTTGTGATGGAAATGGTCGATCTAACCTTCTGTAGAACATGTCCTACAGGGGCTCTGTTCCATCTCACTCTATATGACATACAGTTGTCATGGTAATGGATTGAATATGCATGCACACACACGCACAAGTACACACACTCACACATATTCACACTCGGTAGTAGGTCAATGTTCTCTGTCTGATATAGGGAATAGGTACTAGGTGTCAACCTTGACAAGACGACTGCAAGAAAATAACTGAGTGATAATAAAACTGACCATAATTGATTAGCTTTGAAGAGGTGAGCCATATGTGAAGGACGTCTTGGAAATGAAGTACACCCAGAGCCTGAGTGGTCTAGAAGATACACTAATAGCCTCTTACCAGATTGAATCAGTACCAATGTGTTCTACAGTGCTGTACAGTTTTACAGTCAATGTAACTTTAGCTTTAATCTACCCCTGCTGATAAACCATACTTTCAACAGCAGGTTTGCACCAATGAATTACAGCCTGTGAACAACATTGGCAACACTTTCGAAGTTGGGCGTGACATTTGCGATAACGGATGGTTTGACTCTTGGATTAGAAGTGTGATACAACACCAATTGTGACATTCTCACATGAGAATAACAGGAAAACATACATCTAGGACTCAAGCGGCAGCGGCTTATGTTAATTATCATTACCGAAAGAAGCTATACTTTACCACTCTCACCTCAATAAACAACACCAGAGAGAGAGATTTATCATTAATTTGCCAAAATGTTGATTCATTGACGAAGGTATCAAACAGATATGTGCCTGTTCATCTTGCTGTTGATATGGGATGACACGATCAGAGAGCCCCAGTGGTACCGAACTGAATACTGATATGGAGCTCGGGGAGCATGTGACGCCTCCATATCATTCAATGAATGACAAAGTGTAACAGGATTGTCAGTAGGATTGCTGGCTAGCCTGAAACGAATAAAACGGATGGCATGAGGGATTTTTGTGTGATCCTCACAAAAAGAAAGCTGCTAACCAAGACCTAGTCCAATATCATGCACATTTCTATTTCACTAGATTGCAGAGGAAACCTCCTCCGTCAGTAATAGGGAAATCTGGAGAACACAGCCAAGCAGGGGTAAAATCCAAGATGGAGAGAGCCAAGAGCCTAGCGATGGGGGAGGACATGTTATGGTCCAGAATCCCAGCCTGCATGTGAGATGAGCTCTGACACATTATTTACAGCCTAGATGAATCCACAACCAAACATACAAACACTCACACATACGCACACACACACAGGCTTACACAAACACTGTAACACATGCATGCTTTAGTATGATATGCAAAATGTATGAAATAGACTGGCTTAGGGATTCCCCTAACTGGGTTGGATTCCCTGGAGCGCCCTGGAGAGGGAAATTAGAAGTAAGATGTGTGGGCGGCCAGGCACACATACATACAGTATGTGTGTGTGTGAGCGCTAACACGTTCACACACACGCACACTTTGTATGTCGGCTTCAGCAGCAGTGTCTCATTACAATAGCTTCTATTTGCAATCAAGGACTCATCTAGATCAGATCCAACCCTGAGGCACAACACACTCTGATTATATTTCGGACACTATTTATTCTCTGCCAGCAACCCAATGGCAATTACGCCTTTAAAACCACAATCATGTGGTCAAGTAACAGCTGGTGTATTTTAAGAGCTATATGCTGCTAGGACACACACGGAAGGCCATGGTTTGTGTACAAGTCAGAATAACCTTGTATTTTCTTTCCGATGTGATTTTCACAATCTGCCTCATTTGTAAGCCAATCATCTGGATAAAT
>JACXGM010031667.1:0-12887 GCA_016801145.1 Umbra pygmaea
ACGCCTACATGCATTTTCCTATATCCACAGTCGATTCATACCATGGGGTGACGTCAGCGAGTGAAAATTCCCCGCGAAATTTCAAATCTTGCTCTTACACTAGCCAGGCATGTATTAAACATATCTCACTGTTCTACAAATGTCTGGGAGAAGCTACTAGCACCTCCAGATCGCTGTAGGGTGAAGTATCCCTTTAAGTCAAGTGTTCTTAAGAGTAATTCTAAGAAGCTTGATAAATACGCGCCCAGATCTCTTAAAGGTACAATATGTAGTTTTCCAAGACAAAAAACTGAAAAGCA
Source organism: Umbra pygmaea (assembly GCA_016801145.1). Lineage (NCBI taxonomy): Eukaryota > Metazoa > Chordata > Actinopteri > Esociformes > Umbridae > Umbra > Umbra pygmaea. The sequence continues at coordinate 300 of JACXGM010031667.1, forward strand.
AACATCACTATACCTATATTATATATATATTTCTAAGTTGTGTACTTACATTATCCTAAAAGTTTACACCAACTTTCAAACCCAGAGAAATTTGTAATATAATTCGGAGACACAAGAAATTTCATTTTGTCTTCCGTCAATGGCGTCATATAATCTTTGACTGCTCTAGTTGCTCTAAGCTCCAGGCAACTGCCAAACATAATGTGAATAAAGTTATAATATTTTTAACAATACATTACTTTGTCAGTGAAAATTTCTTTCTGCCGGAGACGCTAGATTGGAAGGTTGTCATTGACAACAATAACAAAACCCATGATCCCACGCTACTTCCCGACGTCATCCAAGTACATCTTTTGCTATTGTTTTGATTGAGAGACCCTAGCGGCTAAAAACTACATATTGTACGTTTATACATAGCAACAGGCGGTATAGGTTGTATCACAGGGAATCACAGGCAGTAGGACGTAATCGTGAGGCAGCTCTGTAAACAGAAAAAGGCAAATGGTCCATACACAGGTTATCAAGCTCATTAAATAATGCTCAGTAGCTCTAAGAAAAAACAATACCTCGCAAGGAGGATTTCTAACCAGCTGGTTTATATACTCTATAATGACTCAGTGCAGGGGCCTCATTTATAAAACTTTGCGGTGGATTTGCATCAGAAGTGGCGTACGGACGAAATAAAGGACGTGCGTACGCAAAGAAATATTCAGATTTATAAAACCGTGCGCACGCACGTCCTACGCCGTTTTCCCTTTATAAATCACAATCAACTCTAAATGTGGCACAGCTTTTGCGGCTGCATGTCACGCCCATAATTGCCCATAAATAGTCAGTGAAACACCCCGAAATTAATATTCATTGATTGAGAAATCATGGCAAACAAAGAGAGGAAAACCAAAAAAATAAAGTTCACTGAAGTAGAAATTATTGTTGGCTATAATCTTGTTTTATTTTATTTGTATTTTACCACAGGCTGTTGATTGTGAGAATGGCTTTGTAAAATGTTCATATTATTAAAGATTCTATGATGTAACCACAACCCGACTCCTGAAACCATCATTTCAATGGAGATCCTGTTAACCCTTAAAATAACCGTCTTTACACTGGCTCTAGCAGATGAGGGCTGCCCAGCTATGGGGAATGGTTAGGGAGTGACATTTCCATCTGCGTAACTGTATTGGGCTGAATTGAAAATGAAAACACTTATTGGCTCACATGAAAATCCCCACCCGGAAAGAATTCAAGGACCGGTCCAAAACTGCTGACGCCTGTCTCTCCTCATTTAACCAACATGCAACACAACATGCAACATGCAAAACACCTGGGAATTTTTACAGTAGCATACCATCTGCTATACACTATGATTCATGGTCAATGATCTGGCTTTATTTAGTTGTGTGTTCTGGGGTGGTGGGGGGGGCGCTTGGACAATTCTTTCAGGGAGTAAAAGGAACAGTGTGAGAAGGGAGGGAGGTTATGGGTTGAATAGGGGGGCTATGGGGAGAATAGCAGTTAGCTATTGCAGTGATGTTGAAAATATTGGCATGATACATATCTCCTCACAATCCACCACGACTCTCCCTCATGGGTATTAAACCAACAGTACCTAGTCTTACCTAGTCATAAGCCCTTAGTCTTATGGCAGCAAAATTTGTAATATAATTCGAAGACACAGGACGTTTCATTTTGTCTTCCGTCAATGGCATCATATAACCTTTGACTGATCTAGTTCCAGGGAACCGCCAAACTTAACGTGAATAAAGTCATAATTTTTGTAACAATACATTACTTCGTCAGTGAACATTTTTTCTGCCAGAGATGCTAGATTGAAAAGTTGTCATTGACGACGATAACAAAACCCATGATCCAAGGGAGAACAAGCAATATCAGCATTTTGTCACAGAAGTTTTTCAAATGTATTTTTACAATTTAAATAGACGGCAAACGGTTGCAGACTTAGCTATAACTGAAATATGTCTGCTCCATCTTGTAGTCCTCTGTAGCTACATATTTGGAGCATAGTAAGGCAACCCAGAAGTTATGGGTTTGATTCCCATACGTTTTGAGGATTAGAACTATTTTGATGTTTGTGTAATGTGAGGGCCAAATTGCCATCTGCAGTATTATGTGGCAATGTGTGTTATTCAAGTTCTTTAATAAAGCAGAGTAAGAAAAAATAACAGCTTTTTGTTATGTTTTTTTTATTTATTTGTTTGACTTCACTTAAAGCATATGAAAATCACCACATGTATTATATCTGCCATAGGCATTTCATCACTTTACCTAAAGCATCCAAAGATTACTTTATAGTGTGTTATAAGTGTGCTATAACATATCATAAGAGATAATAATGCAGTAATGATAAAGTGCTGCAATGATTCATGCAGAGCATCATTGTAATGCTGTATAAAGCACTATGTTGTTGTACATTATAAGTGATTATGATTATAATTATAATGCATTATGAATATTTTTATACAGGATTATGAGTAATCATGAGTCTTTATGAGTGTCTACAACTATACTTATAATGCATTATTACTACATTATGAGTACATGTATAATGCTTTACACTGCATTATGCGCGGGCGTTAAATAAAGTGTTACCATAAATAATTTCTGAACCATTTATAAATGTTATTTAGTTGGCCATTGTAAAGTTACGACTGATGTTTACAATACTTTTTCTAAATAAATGGTTTGCAAGCTCTCTATATTAATTATTGGAATGGCTATTATAAAGTTGCAACTGATGTTTTTAATAATTTGTCAATGATGTATAAGTGGTCTATAAAGCATCAAGTAACCTAATTAGGCACCATTAAATCTGTTATTGATGTTCCATAAAACAGTGATTTGTGCACTGATAATAGTTTATCTTATCAGCAAATTGAACACTGTTTGGATATGGATTACCAACCAACTTTTAACAATTAACAAAGTAATAGGAATATCTGGTCCATCTATTTAGGTAATGTTTATAGATGTTTTATAAACGGTTTCTTAAAAGTTTACAAACTACTTTTTAATCATTAACTAATAACTAATATTGTATATAAATTATATGTGTGCAACAATACATTGTTTATTTATAACATTAATAATCATTAATAAACAGTATTAAATATAATTTTGTTTGTTAACAGTAACATAACAATTTATTAAACATTAATTAACTATCAATTTACCATCTATTAATAATGGTTATTATAAATTGTTACCTAAAGTACATCATTTGTTTGGTCTGGACCGGACCACATAAAAAATCAGGATATTAACAACTTTGTAAAGCACAGTTCAACAGACTAGATTGCAGCACAGCATAGGACATTCTAGTTTGCTTCATTTAGTCAAGTGGAGTATAGGTACAATATACATTAATTCAGTATAGGATAGATTTGTTCAATCAAGCACAGTACAATGCAATACAGTACTGAATAGTATCAGTTTATTAAGTTCAGTGAAATATAGCAGATTATAATATAGTGTTATATTTGATTAAAAATTCAAGACAACCAAGCAAAATTACACTTTTCCCAAATTACAGTTTTTTAATAATATATTGTATTACAGTTTTTCCCGATTGCTAAAACACTAAAAGTGAATGCCCAGACCAAAGCGTCAAAACTGTACCATTTGCATGCGCTAGGGAAATACAGGCACAAAACGAATAAGCACATTGCCGGCATGGCACCGTAAACAATTTTGCAACACACGGTGCAAAACACTACACACAGTTTTGCATGTTACACACATTGGCTAATGATGAAACACTCTGCAGTCAGCACGTCCATTCAATATTTAAAACACACACAACATTAGTAACACCCCTGCACACACAGTAAAAGACTTAAAACAGTAATTGAACAACAATCAGTCACATATGTAGCACTACATATGTAGGACTACTTAGAAATCAGGTATGAGCACCTGTCGTGAGACAATCGCTAATATGGAGGTTGAAGGACCAATAAGAAGGAAAAGATGAAGAAGAAACGGGAAGAGGGACAGGAGAACGAGGAAGAGACAGGATAGAGGGAGAGGAGAATGAGGAAGAGACGGGGAAAAGAGGGAGAGGAGAATGAGGAAGAGACGGGGAAGAGGGAGAGGAGAACGAGGAAGAGACGGGGGAAGAGGGAGAGGAGAAAGAAAAAGAGACTGGCAAAAACCAGACATCAGGCCAAAACATCATCCGCCAAAGGGCCATCAAGAACATCCCCGGGCAGTGCTGGGGCAACATCACCATGTGTGCCACCATTAGTGGTCAGGGGGTCCTCCATCACCATGCCACCCTGGATCCCTACAACACTGCACACATACTGACATTTCTGCATGCACTACATGCCGCGGTCACATAGGACCGACCAGGGCAGCCCATGTTCGTTTTCATCTATAATGTCAGTTTCCACAGGGCTGCTCTGGTCTGGGACTGTGTCACCAACCACAACCATTTCATGGTGCTGTACCTGCCCCCTTATTCCACGTTCCTCAACCTGATAGAGGAATTATTTTTGGCATGGTGGTGGAAGGTCTATGACCGCCTACAACATGCACGCGTGCCGCTCCTGCAAGCAATGGAGGAGGCATGCGAAGACATCGAGGTGGGGTCGATCCACGGGTGGATACGCCACGCCTGGCGATATTTTCCCCATCTTCTGCCAAGGAAGAAAATTGTCTGTGATGTGGACGAGGTGACGTGGCCCAACCCCAATCGACGGAGTGATCCCTGACTTGTAATGGGAGTTGTGCTACCTGTACAATGTATCACTGAGGGTTGGTTGCGGGAATAAAAACAGTTTATAAACTACAAATGACAGAAGTGTCTTGAGTAAAGTTGACCAGTGTGTTGTGTCTGATTGACTGTTTATTGTTTATGTGCATGTGTGTTCCCTATCGATCTGAAGAGGGCCTTTTGAAGTCAGAGTGTTCAGTTTTGATTGCAGAATGGCAGTTAGATGTTAATCTCCAAGTGTTGAGTCAAGAATTCTTGTGTGTTGAGTTTTGACACAATGAGCCAAATTTTGCATTTTGTGTGTTAGCAATTGGGAAAAACTGTAAAGTATCAATATTATTGGATCCCATGTTTTCAGTTATTTGTACTGAGTACACATTGGAAGAGCATCCTTTCACACACAATCATTCCAGATGATTGAGATCTTTCACTTTTTGCTTTTTGTTCAAAAGTTTGTAATGATCTTTGGAAAATTACAGCATTTCATCATTGTTCCCCTTTAAATAAAACCTAACATACAAAGGACTAGTAACAAAACTTGCGTTCAACCAATTAAAATCTGAGACCTCTGTGTGAGCAGACATATTCTGGACTTTAAAATTAGGAATTTAAAATAGTATATAAAAACTTTCCAGTCTCTCTCTGTTGTACGTCACTGAATATTCCAGTTTGGATGTCGTAAATATTTTACTTAAGTTACTCTTAAAGGACAACTCTGGCGCAAAATGAATCTAGGGGTTAATAACATTGCTACCGAGTTGACCGTTCTCTGGGATATGTTTTCAAGCTAATCAAATGTGCCCAGTTTTAGTGCGAGCTGATAGATACCTTATAACGCTAGTTGTGAGTGCACAAATTAAGTAAAAATAAATCGCTATTTATATACTGTAAGCAATTTGTGTTTTCGCATTGCCAGCTGTAAGTCTTGCTCATTGATCTGCATGAATGACCGCAAATCCTCTTGTCCTTAATGATACCAAGTCACAGTTCAGCTCACGTAGCACAGAGTTTGTGGTTTGACTGTTTTTCTTTTTTACGAAGATGGCGTCTGCCTTGTAGACACGGACGGTAATGGCTTTTAAACTATATTTCTAATAAACTGTCTGTACACTTACAAAGTTCTCAATGCTTCGTTTAGCATGTAGGGACTCTCATTATGCTGCCATGGAAGTGTGGTGCTATTTTGAGCCATGTAAGTGGTCTATAATAGCGATTTATTTTTACTTAATTTGTGCCCTCACAACTAGCGTTATATGGTAATTACTAGGGCTGGGCGATATGGCTGAAAACTCTACCACGATATAAGTGTTTCATATCGGTCGATATTGATAATTCTTGACATGTTTTATGACCTATTTAGAAGAAGGAGCAGGAAAAAAATATATTAAATTTAAACATTTTTATTTTAAACTTAACCTTCCACTGAATATAATCCCCTCAGTTATAAAGGCAGAAATGTCAAAACAACCATGTAAATCACTCAAATAATTAAAATGTAAACAAGTCTAAAATCACAATGAACACTTAACAACTATCTGTTAAACTAAGGTGCAAAATTAAACAGTACTTAAGAAATTATTAATAAAGTGTAATAAAATAGTGCAACATGTTAAATATAAACATAGAGAAACCTGAGACCTGAGGTGGCAAAACAAGTTTGTGGTATTACGAGACTTGGTGGGGATGACAGTTTTGCATAATTTGCAGACGACATTGGTCTGACTATGGTCAGATTTATCCAAAAAAACTGCCACACTGGCGAGTTGACTTTTCCTGTTTTATCAACAATTTCCTTGCTCGCGGCGGCACTCATATTTCCACTTACCACTCTAGGCCGTTTCAGTTACTTAAGAATCCAACAAGAGACAACAATATGGCACAACCAAACTTGACACTGTTACATGATTGGCTGTTAGCGTGTCACTCGTTACGTTGCTAGGTTACCAGAGAGTAAGTGCCTTTGTTCACGCAACCAAAATTTCTTCGCAACCTCTGGTTTCTTCCGACGAAGAAAATGAAATTATCAAAAGTTTTATCAAATGCATTTATTATTGATATTGATTATGTGTCTATAGCGAGACATATTGTTATCGTTTTATGGCCCAGCCCTCCAATTACCAGTTTGCACTAAAACTGGGCACATTCAATTAGCATGAAAACATATCCCAGAGAACGGTCGATTCGGTAGCAATGTGTTATTAACCCCTAAGTTCATTTTGCACCGGAGTTGTCCTTTAAGTTACTCTTTTGTTGTAGTCTTGGTTTTTATAGGGGATTTATTTATTTGAGTTAAAACATTTTGTTTTCCTGTACAGTCACAGTTCAAAACCTTTTACAGGCCTGCCTATTTAGCTGATACTTCATGCTGTACTGCACCTGCCTTTTCTGTGAGGTTTATCTTATGCCTCGTAATTGGGCTGCATATAAATAACTTTGATCTGGTGTGTAGCTGGTGTGTAGCTAGCTACATGTAAATGTTTTTTCATTTTTTACTGTGAATCACATTACTTCTGTAAGTTATTTGATCTCAAGTCTTCAGTGTTGTGCAAAACCATATTGGTCTGATCCAGCCTGAATAGATACACCACATTTGGGAACGTTCCTTTATAAACTATAGAATTCATGTAAAAAATCTAGCTTATTCTGAAATCACTATGATTAATAGCTTGTAATTCTTTATTAAAATTAATTGTAGCAATAGCAAAGCTACAATTTTCAGCTTTGGTTGGTCCATATAATATTCAATGCTCACATTGTCAGTCAACAGCATTAAGTTGCTATTTTGAATAATCTCTGTTTTTTGAACATACACTACATTTGGGAACCTTCCTTTATAAACTATAGAATAATGTAAAAAATCTAGCTTACTCTGAGATCAATATGATTAATAGCTTATAATTCTTTATTCAAATAAATTGTAGCAATAGCAAAGCTACAAGTTTCAGCTTTGGTCCATATAATATTCAATGCTCACCTTGTTGGTCAACAACATTAAGTTGCTATTTTGAATAATCTCTGTTTTTTGAGCATACACTTTGCTTTCTATGGCCCTAGCTCAATTCATAAACAATAAAGGCTCACTGATATTACACTCCAGAAACAGATAGTCTCATCATTATCTCTAATCCAGTTTGGTTCTTCACAATTTATCTACATTCATTTAAAGCATATTAAGTATTCACTATCGTTTTTACCAGGAGTTTTACAACGGTGTATTTACTAATATGCTCAATGAAATCTAATTAAAGCAACCATACATTTAGTATTATAACATAAAGGCATATGGTTATGTTTCCTGAGATTTCAAAATGGTTACTCTAATTATGAAAATATTTGTAATTACTGTAGATGCCTTTGGCAATTGTAAATGAGAATTGTTTGTCTACATACCTGAATGACAACTGACCAGCTTAGATAATGTGTAAATAAAATAAAATCAAGAATAAGGTGCTAGTTATCTGTAAAGTCCTCTCTAGATAAAATACCTAAAACGCAGGTCTTGTTAAAAGAGCTTAAATGGTGTCTTCTGGGCTAAATGAAGTGTACGCACACGGAAAGAATAGAGTGAAGAGGAGAGGAGTAGTTGCTGATATCAGAGATGAAGCTCGTCTCCATGGAAGGTGTTTCCACCCAGATGTAGGTGTTGCCTGGAACCAGTTCAGGGGAGCCACAGTGGTCAGGTAATGTGAGATAATGAGGGTAATGCAGGGCTTGAACACGGTTCTCTGAGGCCATCTTTAACATGGTGTTCACCATCACGATGGACCTGATGTTATTCTCCACAGACACAGTCTCCACCATCCCTAGACACACTGCACACACACACACACAGACACACACACACACACACACACACACACACACACACAACCACACCATTAGTTCTGTGCACGAATGCTACTGTACTGTAGAAAGAGAAAGTAATATTTTCCCACAGTAGTTGGTATAAGTGTTCTTGCCAACAGCCAGTGTTGAGTCATGTGAGTCGTGTTTGTTTTTCTTCATTTTTGAGGGGTGGAGATCAGCCATTAATTAAGAGTTCACACACCATCTGTACACAATCAAGTTTTTTTTTCCTGCTTTTTAGTCTTTTAAATGCATGCACAATCACACAGACACACAAAGACAAACACACATTAGATAAGTAGGTTCATATTTATGTTGTGACCAGATGCACATCTGTGTCTGTTTTAGGTTGTCCCCTTATCAAAGATGGGATCTTACCAGCCTTTTGCTAACCAGCCCTTTTCACTTTTCAGACCCCATGTAAATGAGTAAAGTTTGATCTAAGAGTAGCTGCATGCATTATATCCTCCTTAAAATATTTTTTATTTTTATTTTACCTTTATTTAACCAGGTGACTAAGAACATTTTCTTATTTACAGCAAACGACCAGGGAGCAATTAGGGTATTTTTTTTAAGTGTCTTGCCCAAGGACACAACGACATATGGCTCAGTCAGTCGGGAATCTAACTGGCAACCTTCTGACTACAAGTCTGACTCCCTAACTGAGCCATCTGCCCCATAAAAATATGAGCTCTAGTGACCAATCTGGATCACAACACTATGGCCAGCCATCCAGACTCCATCACCAATATCCCCAAAGCCCAAATGTCCAAACGTAGTTTGTCCCCATACACACACACATTACATGCATCCTTGTGAGTCATGGTTACTTTCATCCTGTCTTTTGAACTAGAGGTCTTACCTTCTTTGTAACACAGGTCTTCTAACTTCAGATCTCCCAGAGGAAGCAGCTTGTGACCTGAGTATGATTAACAACAGTCTACTTAAAGAAGATGTTACTGTGACCTGAGTATGATTAACAACAGTCTACTTAAAGAAGATGTTACTGTGACCTGAGTATGATTAACAACAGTCTACTTAAAGAAGATGTTACTGTGACCTGAGTATGATTAACAACAGTCTACTTAAAGAAGATGTTACTGTGACCTAAGTATGATTAACAACAGTCTACTTAAAGAAGATGTTACTGTGACCTGAGTATGGTTAACAACAGTCTACTTAAAGAAGATGTTACTGTGACCTGAGTATGATTAACAACAGTCTACTTAAAGAAGACGTTACTGTGACCTGAGTATGATTAACAACAGTCAACTTAAAGAAGACGTTACTGTGACCCGAGTATGATTAACAACAGTCAACTTAAAGAAGATGTTACTGTGACAGACAAAAGTCAAACTACACCCCAGTTATTTATGACATAGATTCACAATTCAGTATTCATGTTATGTGTAGGTTATTATTTCTTAGACCATATCAGACACATGAAACTTTGTCATTAATCTTAGAAAGGCTGGAAAGTTGAATTTATTTTGGATTAGATCCTGACCTGGATTGTTGTTCTTCTTGGTGGTGTTTGGATTAAGATTTGGGTGCAGGACTCCAGCACAGCAAGACCAAAGGGAGGCATTTGTGTAGTGAAACCCACAGCAGGTGAATCCTGGTTGGGTATTGTAGACAAGGGCTAGCCCCGACGCAGAGCAGCAGGTCTGGTTAGAGCCGGCCTCTATCAGTATATTCCCACAGCACTGTGACTCTCTGCCCTGCCAGTCGTACAGAGTCCCGGCACAGCACTTCTTCTGGGCACTGCTGGTGTTGTAGGCCGTAACTCCACAGCAGGACATGTTCCCAGACCTGATGTGTCTGTGCAGTGAAGAAAACATGACCTCATTACCAGAAGGTTTCACATAACCACCAGCCTATAACTCTCATAATGAATGTCCTGTTACTGTTTATTGTACAGTCCAATCTGGTAGGAGTTTAGATGAACTCTGCCACACAAGGCTGAATGAGGAATGACTGAATGATTTAAATGAATGATTATATTTCTAGATCAGTCTCTGTGTTATTGAAGTTGTTGGAATGCTTTACCTGAATGGACAGCAAAGTCACGATAAAAACCCTCAACTTGGAATTCTTATTTTTTCACACAGAAAATAAATGACAAAAAGCTGATAAAAATGTATTGCTATGTTTTGTAAACACGGATAGTAAATGCTTCTTATTGTGGCATTTTTTGGCATTCATACCACTTATGTGCATCAGTTCCCCATGAAAAATATTTTGTCCCCTACCTACACCAGTCAAATCCAAACAAGTAATTAATTATATAAAGCATGCTTTCTCCTAAGTTAACTAGGTCAACCACATGGCAGACAGACATACACCAACTTGTAGACACACCGCAACACTCTAAGTAGATGACTGGTAGTCTGTCTGAATTCTTTTGGCTGGAAAAAGGGTTGTTGAAATTAAAAACTGAGCAGTCTGGCAATTTCTCTGCTGTAGAAGAATGTCTGAGCACCCATACAAAACATTGTCTGGTTTGTCTCAGTCACAAACCCTCATCAGTATCTCACATGTACAGTTGTGGTCAAAAGTTTTGAGAATGTAACAAATACTAATTTTCACAAAGTCTGCTGCCCTAGTGTTGATGATGGCAATTTGCACATACTCCAGAATGATATGAGTGATCAGATGAATTGCAATGTATTGCAAAGCCCATCTTTGCCATGAAAATGAACTTAGTCCCGAAAAACATTTCAGCCATGCCACAAAAGGAGCTGCCACCATGTCAGCGATTGTCTCGTTAACACAGGTGAGAGTGTTGACGAGGACAAGGCTGGAGATCACTCTGTCATGCTGTTTGAGTTAGAATAACAGACCAGAAGTTTAAAAGGAGGATGGTGCTTGAAATCATTGTTCTTTCTTTGTCAACCATGCATACCTGCAAATAAGCATCATTGCTTTGCACAAAAATGGCTTCACAGGCAAGGATATTGCTGCTAGTAAGATCAACCATTTATCGGATAATCAAAAACTTCAAGGAGAAAGGTTCAATTATTGTGAAGAAGGCATCAGGGGGCCCCAGAAAGTCCAGGAAGTGCCAGGTCCATCTCCTGAAGTTTATTCAGCTGCGAGATGTAAAAGTTGACCATGACTGTATGGGTCTTCTTTTTATAACTTTTTAAAATATATGTGACATTTAAATATTTAGAAAAAATATGGGCATATATTTTTTTTTCATGTTACTCTTTTATAAACATTGGGTACAGAAAGTATTCAGACCCCTTTAAAATTTTCACTCGTTGTGTAATTGCAGCCATTTGATAGAATCAAAAAAGTTAATTTCATTTCTCATTAATGTACACTCAGCACCCCATCTTGACAGAAAAAAACTGAAATATTTGCAAATTTATTAAAAAAGAAAAACTGAAATATCACATGGTCATAACTATTCAGACCCTTTGCTCAGTATTGATTAGAAGCACCCTTCTGAGCTAGTATAGCCATGAGTTTTCTTGGGAGTGATGCAACAAGTCTTTCACACCTGGATTTGGGGATCCTCTGCTATTCTTCCTTGCAGATCCTCCCCAGTTCCATCAGGTTGGATGGTGAACATTGGTGGACAACCATTTTCAGGTCTCTCCAAAGATTCTCAATTGGGTTTATGTCAGGGCTCTGGCTGGGCCAGTCAAGAATGATCACAGAGTTACACTGCAATGCTGCGATGCCAAAATATTAGCCAAATGCATAGCTCTTAGAATTAAGAATGTTTTATCAGATATTATTAATCCTAATCAGACAGGCTTTATGCATGGACGTTACATTGGAGACAATATAAGGCAATTTTTAGAAACAATAAAACACTATGAACTATCAGGACTATCGGGCCTAGTTTTCATAGCTGATTTTGAAAAAGCCTTTGATAAAGTTCGATTAGACTTTATATATAAATGTTTGGAATATTACAATTTTGGAGACTCTCTTATTAAATGGGTTAAAATTATGTATAGTAACCCTAGATGTAAAATAATAAATAATGGCTA
>JACXGM010031668.1:0-12886 GCA_016801145.1 Umbra pygmaea
GGGTAGGGGTGTATAGTGGGCAGTATTTCAATTTCTTAGGGTGGTGGGTTGAGTTGGGTGGACTTGAATTGGGTGGGCCGTGACCGGCCTCACACTCCGGTACAGTTGGTGGCAGTATATGCAGCTTGAGTCGGTTGCGATCCGCCAATAAACCCATTGAAGAAGAAGATGAAGAAGAACTACATGCTCTGACTACCACTAAACACAAGTCGGCGACATTGGCGACGAGCCAGGGCAATTCAAAGGTAGCATTCTCGAACTTGAAGTACGGCACTACTTCTCTCGCTCATTGAAATGAAAGGCAAAAATGTTTATGTAACATGCACGCTATGCACAGGAAAAAATACTTTATACACGCCTGCCTCAAGCAACTCGAATCTAATGAAACACCTCACATCAACACATGCTATATGGCAGACTGCAATCTATTGAGTTCAAATTAATACCAAATGTTGTAGATACTGTATAAAGTGTTTTATTCTTCAATCAGTTAATATAAACATCTCTGATGTTAAAGATGTTGTAGAACGTAATGGCGTTACAGAACATAAAAAATAACGTCACAGTTACTTTGCTGAGCAACTACTTACGTGTAAAATGTGGTAACTGATTACTAACTCAATAACTTTTTGGGAGAAGTAATTTGTAACTGTAACTAATTACTTTTATAAAGTAAGGTGAGCATCACTGCTGGGGATGCCTGAGCTTTAAAACTTTTCTGATTCTAACAAGCATTTTTCAGGTACTGTGCCAAATTTCTTACCAGTAGGCATTCTGCCACTAATTGTTTTGGCCTTCGGGGCTTGCATTTGACCTTCTGTTAATATTGCTGAGCCAAGAAATTATTCCTAGCTTGCAAAAATTTGACACAATTTTATGCTTATGAAGGCATCTTTGTAAGGTCAGTTGATTCAGTAGAGAAATGAATAAAATAACTCTAAACATCTCTTCTCAGAAACATTAAGCATCACAGTTAAAATGTCTGCCATACTATTCCCTCACCAGAACAACACGTTTCCTGACTCCCACACCATTCGTCGTAATGTGAAGTGGCTGGCTAATATCAGTGTCTGTGCCAGCTCTCACATCTAGATTATAGTGCTTTGTTACCAGTGTAAATGCAGGCCCAATGGTCACACATAGAAGCACCTCCACATCTCTTAGAGGCAAATCGCATTCCTCCTTCATTTTATTCAAAACACTTACAGTAAATGAGTGTTTAACTTGCTCATTTAATCATTGAAGTGCCTTGATGCTATTTAGTCAAAAGGTCATAGGGATAAGAAACAACAACTTACGAGGAATATTGATTCGGTATGGGAGCGGAATCAGAGCAATTTAATCGTTGCTGTTCCTCGTTCCCTGTTAAATTAGAGCGCAGTCTTATCAAGATCATCCCAGGGCACTGTCTCTGTCGTGAATATTGATGAAGCTGGTGTGTTACTTAATATGTATAAGAAAATAAGACAACTTAATTTGTGTTTACCCTTAAATTAGGTTTAATCTTAGAAATACGGTTTTGTAACTTTTTTACAGTGAAATTCAGAAGTATTTTGACAGTAAACTTCAGAAATTATACAAATTCTAATGTCCGTATTATTAACATTGTAAAAATGTAATCGAGTTTTATTAATTTTGTCTGTGAGAATCGAATCATTTAAGTATCCTGTTTATGTTCAAACAATGTACCACACATAGGAATTGTTTAATTTTATGTGCATTATGGTGATTTTGAATGTAACCACGGCTTGTCCACTTTGCCTGGAGCTCCTGCATGAGGCAACGCAAATAAGCACAGCATTGCCCAGGATAAAGACTAACATGTCACTCTCCAGTGACTCATTGTGTGCATATTGGGTGTCCTAGTTCAATCCCAGAAGTATAGTTGGTGAGTGTAATCATCCCTCGCACAAGTTGAGTAAAGTATGCCATGTTGGACAACCAGTGTGATAAGAATCGAATGGTTGTGCAACATGTGGTTGGAGCAACCATGTGAGCGCCCTTCACCATCCCAAATCTGTACAAGGAGTTAAAGAGCTTCCAACAAGGCAGAGTTAGGGGGAATTGGACATGAGCAATTGGGAGGGGAGAAAAATATTTTATGTTGAATAATTACATTTTATTCCACATTCCCTATTCCTCCTGTATTCATCCTATAAAAGTTACCAACCACTGATATCTTCTGTGAGGGATTATTTTTTCAAGTGGTAAAGCTGCCCATTCTTCTTGGTAAAAAAGCCTCCAGGTCCTGTAAATTCATGGGTTGTCTTGCATGAGCTGCATGTTTCAGATCTCCCCAAAGTGGCACAATGATATGAAGGTCAGGAGACTGTGATGGCCACTCCAGAACTTTATCTCAATTTGGCCTTGTGTTTTGGATCATCGTCATGTTGGAAAGACCAAGTGCATCCCATGCACAATTTCTGGGCTGATTAATGCAAATTGTCTTCCAATATTTTCTGATAACATGCTGCATTCATCTTGCCATCTATTTCGTGAAAATTCCCATTGCAGCTGAAGCTCACAAAACCCCACAACATCAGAGATCCACCTCCATGCATCACAGTAGGGATGGTGCACTTTTTTATTATAGGGCGTTTTGATTCCTCTCCAAACATAGCATTTTGAAAGCCCCCTTTTTTGTTTTGAGGCATTGGCGCAGTAACAGCTTTATTAAGTACCTCCTTATTGTGCATCTTGCTACAGCCACACCACTTTTTTGTAGAGAAGCCTGTATCTCAGCTGAAGTGCCTTGTGGGTTTTTCTTTAGATCCTGACCAATTTCCTGGCAGTTGTGGCTGAAATCTTTATTGGTCTACTTGACTGTGGCTTGGTATCAAAATAACCCCTAATTTTCCACTTGTTTAAAATTTTAAAAGTACTCATTGGCATTTTCTAACTTTGGATATGTTTTTATATACTTTTCCTGATTTATGAAGTTTGACTACCTTTCTCACCGGTCCTTTGACAGTTTTTTGGCTTTCCCCATGACTCAGTATCCAGCAAAGTCAGTGCAGCCCTGGATAAAATCTACAGGGGTCATTTAAACCTGTGTTTCAACGTGTGTGTACAGTATATTATCAGGCCAATCATTAAAGGGTATGTAATCTTCTTATCAGGGAAACGTGGGTGATTTCAGCTGTTATTATAATTTAAGAAATAGCACACACAATTATGTGATAATAAATCGCTTCACCTGACCACTATTCCTAAATAGAATAAAGTTTTTCTGCATGATCATGGTCATATTTTCAGAAAATTGCCAATATTTCAAAAATCCCCCATTTTCTTTCCCCCCCAATTCCCATTAACCTTGCCTTGTCAGCAGCTCCGCAACTCCTTGGACAGATAGGTGCGATGGCGAGGGGCATGCACATAGTTCATTCAACCACATGTTGCCCAGCCGCCAATTCTTTTCAAACTGCTCATCCAATACGGAATCCTTTAGTCAGATCATGCATGGGATGATTACGTTCACCAACTAAAAAGCGACATGGCAGGCAGGGACACTGACGGGGGGGACAACTGGGATTGTTGTCCTGTGCCCAGTCCTTAGGGGGGCCCGCATTTAATTTTTGTAAAGTCATATTTTTGTAGCGGGGGGGTTAAATGTGGAGTTGTGTTTTGGGCCCGAGTATTCCTGTCAGCATCCCTGGTGGCAGGATACTGTAGATAATCTGATTTATCTAACCCAAATCCCAGGCAGCGCTATACTATTTTGCGCTGCCTCTTGCAGGAGGTCGGGGGGAAGTCAGAGAACCCATAGTCGGGCTCGAACCACTGACTATCATGACATAGACTGTCCTGCAATGCAGAGACTGAGCCATGTTGAAAATAGACAGCATGAATCTTGAGGCAAGACAAAATTAAAAAAAACTTAATCATAATTAAAAAACACAGCTTGAGAGTTCACATTAGTTTTTTTGCCATTTAGCAGTACATACAGTATGTGTAAACTATAAAAGAAGCCTGCAATTCGGAAGCGGCTTCCATCTAAGGTCAATGCACAAAGATGCATAAGAAGCACAATTCCTGGACCCTTAAGCATTGGAAAAGTTTAATATGGTCTGATGAGTTATCTTTAACCCTATTACCTACTCTACATCTGGATGGGTTTTCGTTTTGGAGAAAGACAAAGAATGCTTTCAGCCCACAATCTGCTGCCAACCGTTCAAAATGGTGAGGGATTCGTAATTAGTATGGGCAGCCATCTCTGAGGGGTCATTAGGTCTGATGTTTGTAGGCCAAGGGAAATATGCCACCAAGGAACATGGCACTTTACAGGGACAGGTGCCCCCCATTGGGAAAACACTGTTACCTCATGTTGTTCCAAGATGAAAACCCCCCCATTCACACTGTTAAACAAATTCAAGAGTTGTTTTATGAACACTAAGAAAATGCCAAACACCTTTCTTTCGGCCTAATCACCAGATCAAGTATCATTGAACATTTATCAGTAGTTCCTGAGCAGAGAGATCCTCCTTCATCCCTCAAATATCTGGCTTTGAATGGGACAAATTCCTACTACCAAGGAGGGTGTAGTCAGGGAAGTTAAGGTAGGAGACTGGGGTTGGTTGTCACATGGGTTAGTTCACAGAGCTCATTACAGCCAAACAATGGGGCACTATGTAAAATGTTTCTTGTCAAATGTGTGCCCTCTGTATGAGGTCAAGCATGTGGCAAGTTTGTAGAGGGAGCTAACATTCTTGAAGTGAAGAAATAATTGTTATGGGTCATAGGGAATATTTCGTTTGTATTCATTTTCTTCTGTACGGTTGCACTGTTTATGTATCCCCAATTAGTAACTTTTTTTAAGAATGGAAGCAGATATCTATGGTTTCTGAATATTTATTTTTATACCTTAATTGTAGGTCAAGGCATGTGGTTGCTAGCAAATCATTTGTCTCCAGATTTCAGATGGGGCTGGTTGTGACACTGATTTGAGGTTGGTTGCCACAGTGTTATAACAGTGATCCTTGTTGTTCTGAGTATGATTGGCTTATACAAGATAATTTCTTCACAGGCAAACACAAACATTTAATAAAATACAGATGCTTTGTACAATATTACAGTGAATGTTTTAGATTATATTCTGGAATGATTGATTTGGTTTTGTTTTATTAAATGTCCCCATATGTATTATATTGCTTTGGATTATTCTGCAAATCAACATACACAATGGGATTCAAACACAAATAGCAGAAACCTTTTTGATTTAATAATTAGAAATCCTGTGTGTAGAGGGCATTAGCAATCATTTGTTGTGTTTATGTTTATATCATTTTCTTTTGTTGCAAACAAATATTATTATTATAATTTATTTAGATTTTTCTCCCTTACCAATTCCCTCTCTAATCCTGCCTGGATTAGATCTGTGGAAACAGTTTTTTTAATGCAAATCCCATTGGAAAGTATAGTGACAACCAACCCCAGCCTATGTGACAACCAACCCTGTGATGGGGTTTGTTGTCACAATTTCTCAGAGTGTCTTTTATGATTTGTAACTCTAGTGTGTTATGAAGATACATGTAAAATTAGTTTATTCCCAAGACCTTAAGCATTTAATTAATATGGTAATTAGTCTTCTGTAATGTACTTGTCTAGAGAAATATAGGCGAGAGTAAAAATTGTGACAACCAACCTCGTTATAGGTTTTATGAAATCCTGAATACAAATGAAATAATTTATTCGGATTTAATCATTCTTTCTTACGTTTAATGTTTTTTGTCAATAATTTATGCAATTCTTAAAGTGTCAAATTTATTTTCAAAATTTGCTAAAACTGTGTTAAAGATCAGTGCCAGACTATGTGTGCATGGCTATATTCCCTGCCATTGTACGGTAATAAATTGAACTCTCATTCCTGCCTCTACTTTCTATTAATGGGTCTCCTACCCTGTGTGTTGCTTTGCTTGAGTATATTTCATAGTCTGCATATGAGTATTCCTGACACTAAGTTTAATGTTGATGTTCCTGGTAGACAAATGGCTCCTAACACACTGTGAATTTGCCTTCATTTGGCAGGTTTTATGTAGGTGCGCAAGCAAAAAATTCAATTAGGGGGTTTTTGAATGGCCCATCTGATTAATTTGTTGGTACAATTTTGAATAGTTAGAGAAACAAATGCAGCTGGAGGAATTTTACTGAAGATTTAGATGAAAAAGACGTAGATGGGTCAATGCCACATGATACTGACTTCTTACAGCACCTGCAAATGTTTGATGAATATACAGAAATGGCTAAATCTGTTGAGTTGTGCAAATACAAATTAAAAGTGTCAGTACACACAGATTGAATGAGGATAGGGAGATGGACTTTAAGTAGTGGGAAATCAGATGCATGCCATTTAGGTTCCACTGACAGCACTTCCAAATTGAGAGAAATAGTTTCATGTTTGCCTAAGAAGGAATTCAAGGTTTTTGGGAGGACACCTTTGGGAATATAGATATTTCCTTAATCCACATTTAGATGATAAACAATGTGATAAATAAACACCAGAGCAGTAAAAATAAAAATTCTGTATCAGTATTTGAAAAAGAAAGCCAGTTTTCCATCACATCAGACTGGGATAGTCAATACAATTTGGCAAGGATTTCAGGGTTTATACTGTACCTACACGCTTGTACTCACTAGGGGAGTAGTGAGAAATACGTACATTATATATCAGGCAGTAGCAGCCTGCCCTATTGGAGCACTGGGAGTATTCCCGGTCAGCCTGCCAAACTTTGGGCTGGTGTGCGGTGCTCTGGCTATAAAAAAATGCTGTTGATTTTTAATCCCAGCCCACATTGTTTCCCTGGGACACAAAAAGTAAGCTACCATGATTGTGTCCACTGCACCTTCTCCAACTCCCACTGGCCCCAGACTATTTGTCCATCCAGCTCACAGCAGACTCTCACTCCAGCCCCACCCCTTGCCCCATTCATTCATAGATAAAAACAAAGACAGCGACTAAGCAAAATGTGATGGGTGGACTGAAAAATACATAGAAAAAATGGATAAGCACAAAAACGTAAAGGTTACCTAACCGAGACTGATGACTTTCTACTAAGCAATATAATTACATTTTTAATTTAGTGATTTAGCAGACACTATTATCCAGAGCGACTTATAGTAAGTATAGGGACATTCCCCTGGAGCAACTTAGGGTAATGTGCCTTGATCAGGAGCACAACAACATTTGGCCCAGTCGGAAATTGAACCAGCAAACTTCCAATTAGAAGTCTGTAAAGTGACTGAGGTGTACAGTGTATCATGAAAACAAGGCACAGTTGTATGCAAAAGTTTAGGCACCCCTGACAATTTCAATGATTTTCATTTATAAATAATTGGGTTTTTGGATAAGCATTTTTCATTTTGATCTATCAAATAACTGAAGGACACCGTAATATTTCAGTAGTGAAATTAGGTTTATTGGATGAACAGAAAATGTGCAATATGCATCAAAATGAAATTAGACAGGTGCATAAACTTGGGCACCCCAAAATATCACATACATTTTTAGTTGAGCCTCCTTTATTAGAAATAACAGCCTCTAGAAGCATCCTATAGCCTGTAATGAGTGTCTGGATTCTGGATGAAAGTATTTTTGTACCATTCCTCGTTGAAAAAGGTCTCCAGTTCAGTTAGGTTTGATGGTTGCCAAGCATGGACAGCCCACTTTAAATCACCACAGCATTCTTTCACCAACCCCAGAAAGAGATAGAATGTCACAAACAGATAATCCTACTAACTGTGCTGACTTAGTTGCGTTTTTTTTGTGGCTTCGGTGTCACCTGTTGTGCTCCGTTAACTACCGTTGCTTGCTCGCTCACTTCGTCAATCTCTTAGTTTGTGTGTGTGTTTGTGTGTGTTCACGACAATGGATCATTGCACTGGCAGTTCTATTCTTTGATAAAATGGGTAGGCTACAACAAAGAAGAGAGAAACCGGAACTGGTATTTGATCCTATTAACGCTAGAATTAATCTTCAAAAACCAAATATAGTATCTATATTTTTGGATTGAACTGCCCACCCCTATTGGGTGTGTAGTGGACAGGTTTGCCAGACAAAGTGAATGAGTTGAAATAGCGCAAATAGACAATTGCCTAAACTCAGTAGTAGTGACTGTCCACATCTGTTGTTCTTCATGTAATTGTGATAGGCATTATTCTATTGTGTGTCTTCTATGGAGCTAAAATAGTCTCGATAAAGATAAATGCACACACATGATTCATACATGCACACACATGATTCATAAATACACACACAGGGTACACAAATGCACAGATAATTCACAAATGCACACACAAAATTTACAAAGCACAGAAAATTCACAAATGCATAGAAAATTCACAAATGCACACAAATTTCATAAATACACACACAATTCAGAAAGGCAAACAAAATTTACATATGCACACAAGATTCAGAAATGCACAGGACACAATTCAGAATCTATTTCTGATGCACTCACAAATATATCTTGATTTACAAACTGCTTGCGGTCTGTGAACGTCACTGCATTTGTGTGTGAATTTTGAGACTCCCCTGACGTGGCTCGACACACAAATGCATTTTTGTAAGGCAGTGACACTACCACTGCCCTATTCCAAACATATTGTAGACTAGATAATTTAAAATATATGACTATGCAGCTTTATTTTGCAGCAACATATTTTAATCAGTCTTTACATGAGTGAATCAACTTAAATGTTAAAATGTCTAGTCAAATGTAATGTCTTTCATTGCTGAAATTTGAGCAGAAAATGCTTGGCAGAGGCAGAGAAAACTGTTTTCCTTTTATCAGTACTGTTAATCTTAGTAAAACACTCCCGGCTCCCGGCGCTGAGTAAACAATCCCCCACATAGGGTGCATTCTTGTGATTGGCTAAAACGAGGGAGATATCTGATTGGTTGGAGATGTTCAAAAAAATGCATTTTTGTGTTGAGCCAAGTCAGGGGAGTCTCCAAATTCACACACAAGTGCAGTGACGTTCACAGACCGCAAGCAGTTTGTAAATCAAGATATATTTGTGTGTGCATCAGAAATACATTTCTGAATCGTGTCCTGTGCATTTCTGAATCTTGTGTGCATATGTAAATTTTGTTTGCCTTTCTGAGTTGTGTGTGTATTTATGAAATTTGTGTGCATTTGTGAATTTTTTATGCATTTGTGAATTTTCTGTGCTTTTTAAATTTTGTGTGTGCATTTGTGAATTTTCTGTGCATTTGTGTATCCTGTGTGTGTATTTATGAATCATGTGTGTGCATGTATAAATCATGTGTGTGCATGTATGAATCCTGTGTGTGCATATGTGAATGTAGTGTGTGCATTTATCTTTATTGAGACTCTTTTAGCTCCATACTGCTGCGAGCAGGACCGTTTCTGAATATCGGACAGAGATTCTTTAGGCTCGTCGACTGGGAAGAAAAAAATGGCCACAAACAATGAAAGGGAGGCGATGGGAGGAGTTGAAAGCAACTCTAGACACTTTGCGCAACTTCACCTGCTTAATTTTTGTGATTTTGACTTGCGCAAAAGGTATTCACATGAACAAATCTTTTAGAGCAGTGATTCAGTACACCCATTTCATTGAAAAGACTCTTTAAAAAAAACGATTTGTTCAGGATTCGTACATCACTATTCGGCTACACACATAGGCAGTGTTGGTTCTAGACAAATTTTACTGGGGGGGCCAAGGCGGGGCCAGTTTTTCATCAGAGGGGCACATTTTGGCGCTAGCACATGAAATCGTAATAACTTCATCAATTGATTTCATTTTCTTTTTATTATTCATTCAGCTCAGGGGGGCCACGGGGGGGGCAGGGCCATTTTTACAGGGGCACAGGTCCCTGTAGGCCCCCATGTAGAACCGCTCCTGCATACAGGCTGTGTATGGTGGTGGCATGAGTCACTTACTGATCCTTAAAATCCTTAGCAGTTGTATTTTAGAGTTGAGCTTCAGAAATACTTGTGAAAATGTAGCTTTCTTGGATGCTACCGCACTACTTGATAAATAAAGTAGCTTTATTTGATTCAGAAAACAGTAACGCTACGACCACGCTACTGAGAAATGTAATTAAACGAGTAACTGCGCTACTTGTAGCGACGCTACTGCCCATCACTACCCTTATGTCAGCAATGTACCAGCTGAGGTGATGGTGGAAGAGGTGGTAATGAAAGACAATGGGATTGTGATCTCAAAGAATGGGAACATTACTGCATCGTGTTGGGATGGACTGCATTCTGTTTCACAGGTCCAAAATAGGTTCCCTCACTGACCCCGCAGCTAAGAAAGTAAATATGACAAGCTGCATTTGAGGATTGTCTGCATATTGAATCATTAACAACACTGTCAATGTAGCCAGGAGCATAGGCATTGTGAAGAAAGGGAGGATGCCTATCAGGGATAATATTTCTTGTTAAACATTACCACAATATTGTCGCTTCTCTGTTGAGTCACATCAGGTACAAGGACCCGAAGAGGTGGTCTTCAAAGAACTGAGCCCGGGTGTGGTTGAGGTAGGAATGGAGCAAGTTACTGACAATATTGATGACAACTGTCCAAGCTGGGATGTGCTGTCATTACAAGTAGGAGGCAGCGCATGGCTGTTCAAAATCTGGGGGAGTGTGTTTACAACAAATGAAGAGGATTTTGAAAGGATGTGAGTTGTAACACAATGTGACCAGAAACACAGACGATGCATGCTGTTTTCCTGCCAGTAGTAATCCATCTAATTACTTGAATACATAGATTTGGGAATAACTGTGTTTTACATGGAAGGCAGAATGTTAAACATTCATTCCACAAGTTTCTTTAGACGGATGAGCCAATTAAGTTTTTCAGAAGTACGATGTGTGCTGCAGCTGAAATGAAATATTTACCAATTACGGATAATATCAATAAACACTAAACATCCTATCCAATCTATCAAATGTCCGAAAATTATGCTCCTGTATTTCCCACACGCACACATCTCCAGTCCATCCTCACCACTTCCCTTCTCTCCAAGATGTCTGAATCTGTCATCCTATTTGCCAAATGATAGTTATAATTATCCATCTAGATATATTTTCTGTCAAATGTTGAACCATACAATTGTTTTACAATGTTGTACAGTAGTTAGCGTTGTTCATCGTTATAATTCCATACATTGTCACAAGCTGAGCCCATGCTTGATTGTTAGTGAACATTAATGACTGGGCTTACAATAGAACAATAGAACAATAACGAATATCAAGCGAGATCAAAAGGATTGGAGGATGATGAGATTGGCGCACTCCTAAAATGACAATATGTTGATGTAAATGTATGATGTGTTTCCAATGTCAATATCGTCAATTATTCATCCAGTATTATCCAAGTTTATAGTTTGCCATTATGTCAGGAGAGGGACAGATCACACCAGTGAAGAAAGAGGAAAGGAGACTCAAGCAGTGTGCCACCTTGTTTAACAATGGCCTCAGATCAAGCTGCTAGAGGGGACCCTCATCTTAATGGTCCTAGATTCCAACACACATGAGTTATACCAGCAAATTATTGTCCCTTTACAGGGTTTTTGGCCTACCTGGAGTTAACATCATGAAAATAGTGATCATTTGGGAGTCAGCAAAACAAAGTCTATACTATGGCAAAGTTTCCACTGGATTGAGATTGAGAGAGATTTGTTGGCCTGGACTTCAGTCTGCGAAAGGCATTTTCTGATTAAATGAAACCATTAGTTTCTATTGAAACTCAGGCACCACCTCAAATTGTTGCTGTTTATTTCTACTAGTGGCTACTGATCTATTTGCAAAATATATATGGGAAATTCCCACCAAAGAACAGACAGTAGCTACTCTGGCCCGAGCCCTGTTGAAGCACATTATCCAATGAGTCAGGTGCCCTGAGCAACTGCACTCAGAACAGGGTGGCAACATTGAGTCTGATTTAATGAACTGTATTGTGTCTGCATTACAGTTGTAGGAAAAGGCAAACGACAGGCTACCACCCGCAGGGAAATGAGACCTTGCTGAATATCTTGTCAACACTGGAAGGAGACAGTCGAGATAGGTCCAATATTTACCTGAATTTGTCCAAGCCTATAACAATTGTGGTGTGGCTGCTCTCTCATCAGCGTCTTGCTCCTGCAAAAGGGAAGGGCAAGTGTTCAAGACCCTGGGCAGAGTCAGACAGTCGAGGATCATCACCACAGACAGAGAATCTTCCAGACACCTCTGGGAAGAGAGGGACTCACTCAGTCCTCTACACCTGCTCCTCATTTGGCCTCATCAAGACCCCTATAAAGGAAGGGGAAATAACAGCATCTCATGACGAGTGTTTGTGTTCTTTCACTCTTCATGTTATGTTGCAGACTGACAGAGGACTAAGAGGGATGTAGAATTTTTTTTGTTTTCACCTCTTAAGCCTCGCCCCCTAATTGTCAAATTCTGCCTAACAAAACATACCCAAAGTTAAACTCTTGTTACACTGGACCTGAGGCAAGTACAAACATATGGTTGATGTTTTTTTAAAGAAAAGACCTTGAAATTTTTGGATATGTAAAATTCATTTCAAACAAATATACACAGTGAATATGGCACAGGATGAAATAAAGAAAATGCATAATTATTTTCTGTTTTTATTTTTCTACATCCTCTTTAAAAGAACCCTACAAAGCTATATATTAAGATAGGATACTGGATCCAATTCAAATCATGTTGGTAAGGGGCTGGCCACATAAGTCTAACATTTTAGATTGATTGAGTGAACAGCCAATGAGCTATAGCTATGTTTGTAAAACTATATTTTTAGAAAAAATGCACCGTGATGACGTTTACATCCGGGTCCTGAGACGAACAACACAGATCTTTCCTGAATTATCTCCGTCAGTCTTCAGTTAAAATTGTTAATCTTGCACATT
>JACXGM010031669.1:0-12885 GCA_016801145.1 Umbra pygmaea
TGTAATGTTCAGAGGTCCACAACTGAAGACATCGGAATGGTGGTTACTGGCGTCTTTATTACCAGTGTCACATATAGCTCAAGCACAGTATAATGAACCCCCTCCACTAGCAAATGCACTTCCTCTTATACAAGACGTTACCGCCATCTAGAGGAATCAGTCAGTACTTATCACATCAACATCATCAACTCATTACAATTTTTCATTAAAAAAAACACCTTGAAAGTATAACGTCCATAGATTATATACATTAGGGTGACCATAACGTCATTTTTTCCCGGACACGTCCTGGACACGTTTCTGGCCATAGTGCTTCAAGTGCCCGAGGGTTTGAGACTATATTTGGATAAAACACATCCTATTGAATATTTATCCATAGCACGTTTCGGTACGAGCAATAGTTTAGTTTATATGAAACAATATATTAATTACATTTTGTGTACAGCATTTTATAATAGTTATTAAATGCATCTTAATTTTTCCCTATCAAACTATTTTAGTAGTTCCTTAAACACACAATAAAATTACATTTTTATAATTCACTAGCTTTAAAATGAATTTACAACGATTGTGGGCGCTATATTTCCAAATCAAAAATCTGCGTTCGTGTTGCTAGCATAATATAGTGTTGCTGATAGGACCGTAATCAAACAGAGGACGTGTCTGGGAAAAGGAGGACGTTATGGTCACCATAATATACACTGCTCAAAAAAATAACACAGACCACAGACCACTTCTCAGTTCCTATGCTTCCTGGCTGATGTTTTGGTCCCTTTTGAATGCTGGCAGTGCTTTCACTCTAGTGGTAGCATGAGACAGAGTCTAAAACCCACACAAGTGGCTCAGGTAGTGCAGCTCATCCAGGATGGCACATCAATGCGATCTGTGGCAAGAAGGTTTGCTGTGTCTGTCAGCGTAGTGTCCAGAGCGTCGAGGTGCTACCAGCAGACAGGCCAGTACATCTGGAGACGTGAAGGAGGCCGTAGGAGGGCAACAACCCAGCAGCAGGACCGCTACCTCCGCCTTTGTGCAAGGAGGAGCTGGAGGAGATCTGCCAGAGCCCTGCAAAATGACTTCCAGCAGGCCACAAATGTGCATGTGTCCACTCAAATAGTCAGAAACTCAATGAGGGTGGTAGGAGGGCCCGACGTCCACAGTTGGGGGTTTTGCTTACAGCCCAACACCGTGCAAACATTTGGCATTTGCCAGAGAACACCAAGATTGGCAAAAAAAACCTGTGCTCTTCACAGATGAAAGCAGGTTCACACTGAGCACATGTGACAGACATGACAGTAGGGCTGGGCAATATATCGAAATTATATAGATCGATACCGTGATATTAGACTGATTATCGTTTTAGATTTTGGATATCGAAATATTGTGATATGACAAAAGTGTTATCTTTTCCTGGTTTTAATGGCTGGATTACAGTAAAATGATGTAATTTTCTGAATTTACCAGACTGTTTTAGCTTTTCTATGATTTGCCTTTACCCCACTTAGTTATTATATACACAACTATTATGATTATTTATAAAAAATCTCATTGTGTAAATATTTGTTTATAAGCACCAATTTTCAACCCTACAATATCACCGCAATATCTTGAGGTATTTGGTGAACAATTTCGTGATATTAGATTTTTTCCATATTGCCCAGCTCTACGTGACAGTCTGGAGACCCCGTGAAGAATGTTCTGCTGCCTGCAACATCCTCCAGCATGACCAGTTTGGCGGTGGGTCAGTAATGGTGTGGGGTAGCATTTTTTTGGGAGGCTGCACAGCCCTCCATGTGCTCGCCAGAGGTAGCCTGACTGCCATTAGGTACCGAGATGAGATCCTCAGACCCCTTGTGAGAACATATGCTGGTGCGGTTGGCCCTGGGTTCCTCCTAATGCAAGACAATTCTAGACCTCATGTGGCTGGAGTGTGTCAGCAGTTCCTGCAAGAGGAAGGCATTGATGCTATGGACTGGCCCGCCCGTTCCCCAGACCTGAATCCAATTGAGCACATCTGGGACATCATGTCTCGCTCCATCCACCAACGCCACGCTGACCACAGACTGTCCAGGAGTTGGCGGATGCTTTAGTCCAGGTCTGGGAGGACATCCCTCAGGAGACCAACCTCCACCTCATCAGGAGCATGCCCAGGCGTTGTAGGGAGGTCATACGGGCATGTGGAGGCCACACACTACTGAGCCTCATGTTGAGGATTTTTACATTGTTTTAAGGACATTACCTCAAAGTTGGATCAGCCTGTAGTGTGGTTTTCCACTTTGATTTTGAGTGTGACTTCATATTTAGACCTCCATGGGTCGATCAATTTGATTTCCATTGATAATTTTGTACAGTTTTGTCGTCAGCACATTCAACTATGTAAATACGAAAGTATTTCATACGATTAGTTCATTCATTCAGATCTAGGATGTGTGATCTTACTGTTCCCTTGATTTTTTGAGCAGTGTACATGCTTTGTGTATCAAACAGAGGACGTGTCTGGAAAACGAGGACGTTATGGTCACCCTAATATACATGCTTTGTGTATCAAACAGAGGACGTTTCCGGAAAAAGAGGACGTTATGGTCACCCTAATATACAGGCTTTCTGTAACTAATAATAGTGTTATGCAGAGTGAAAAGTGAATTCACTTTTCAATCTACCATGTCAGCATAGGAGTATCGGTTCAGGTTGTGCTTTCAAATAGAAGAACTGACATAATTTGTTGTTGTAAATGAAGTTATTCTGTCTTCTCAGGTATGGCAGCTAGGAAAACTCGCTCAACACGCAAACTACGCTCTTGGATGGTAGATCAGGTAAATGTTTGGGGTGTAGGCTGTGGCGTCTATACTCTGATTCGTGTAAACATTTGTGAACATCATCAACTCTCCCTGGTGGCAGGCCATGACATCCCCTAAACCTCCAATTTTGTCAACAGGTGAACAGTGGGAGGTACCGTGGCTTGATCTGGGATGACGACGCTAAGACCATGTTTCGTATTCCCTGGAAACATGCCGGGAAACAGGACTACCGCAGTGATGAGGATGGTGCCATCTTTAAGGTCTTTACACAAACTTACACTCAATAGCCAATTCATTAGGTACACCTTGCTATTAACAGGTTGGACCCGTTTTTGCCTTCAGAACTGCCTTCAGAACATTCTTTGTGGCATAGATTCAACAAGTGCTAGAAACATTCCTCAGAGCTTATGTTCCGAATAGACATTACTAGTCACACACTCGTGCAGATTTGTCAGTTGCACATGCATGATGCTGGAGGTAGCCATTAGAAGATGGGTGCACTTTGGTCATAAAGAGATGGACATGGTCAGCAACAATACTCAGGCTCTGATATTTAAACAATGATTAATTGGTACTACGGTTCCTAAAGTGTGCTGAGAAAATATCCCCCACACCATTACACCGCCACCACCAGCCTGCACCGTTGAAACAAGGCAGGATGGATCCTTGCTTTCATGTTGTTTACACCACATTCTGACCCAACCATCTGGGTGAGAAATTTAGACTCATCCAAACAGGCAATGTGTTTTCATTCTTCTATTATCCAATTTCGTGGGCTTGTGCAAATTGTAGCCTCAGTTTTCTGTTGTTAGCTGACAGGATTGGCACGCAGTGTGATCTTTTGCTGCTGTAACCTATCTGCATCAGGGTTTGACATGTTGTGCATTCAGAAATGCTCTTTTGCATACTTTGGTTGTATTGAGTGGTTATTATTTGACTTACAGTTGCTTTTCTATCAGCTCAAACCAGTCTGGCTATTCTCCTCTGACCTCTGCAATCAACAAGGCATTTTTACCCAGAGATTTGTCATTCACTGGATGTTTTCTTTTTTCATACCATTCTCTGTAAACCCTAGAGATGGTTGTGTGGCAAAATCCCAGTAGATCAGCACTTTCTGAAAAACTCAATCCAGTCCACCTTTCACCTTTTTTCCATATTCTGATCAGGAGAGTGTCCTATAGGTTCTCTCCAGCTCCAGTTGTGACTAATGCTGGGTACAAACCACAAGATAATCAAGCTGATTCTGGGCCAATTGACCCCCTTCCGACACTTCTAGGTATGCCCCGATTATCTTGAAGGTTCTACAGATTATCTTATCAGATTTTCCCTTGGTGTGAGGTGTGTTAAGAATGACCGAACCTCCTTGGAAAAACGTTGGAGCCACCCCAATCTCGAATCGTATATATTTAACATGTTGGATATTTACGATCAGATATCCTGATGTGTGGGGTAACCCCGAGGACAAACCCGTGCACGATCTGGAGATTATCACGTGTAACGAAACAATATCCAATCAGAAAGCAAGCTGAGAGAAGACAGAAGCATAACAAATGCAGTCATGGCGCATCTTAAAGTTAAATTAATTTGGACAGCAGATACGGAGGATCAGATTGTCGATTTGTGGCAACAGCACAAATGTATATACAACGTGACGTGTAAAATTTACCAAAATAGACTGGACAAGGAGAAGAGTTGGTCATGCTTATTCTGAAGTCTTGAGAGATTTTGAGTGTTCACAGTCAGGACTGAAATGAAAATCTGTTTGTGTGTGGTGTGCTGTCTTTGGCACATCATGGCACACCACACACTATAGGAGCAAAACGGTTTAATCTAGGATTTTGTTGTCCTCATGTTTGTGGTCTCTCACATTTTGAAAATCTTATAAGATTTAAACATTTTTTTTGTGTACCCAGCATTACCTCATTAAAGTTTTCATCCAACTAATTATTAGAATATGGTGTGCTAAATTAAGGCTGTAATGAGCATGAGCAGGCTTGAGCTCCCCTGGTCTTCACCATGTCTACATGTCTAAATGCATTGACTTGCTTCCAGATGATTGACCGATTAAATATTTGCAATATTGTACCAAATGACGTGGCTGGTGTTTGTGTAGTTCTGGTTCATGAAACATTCATTCCTCAGTAACAGCCCATAATAGTAAACAAGCAGTAGACATGTTTTCCTAATTAAGTCAGTACGCCTCCTACTCCTCTTCCACAGGCGTGGGCAGTGTTCAAGGGGAAGTTGTCCAGCGATAGTAATGCGGACCCAGCCTCTTGGAAGACCAGGCTGCGAGTTGCTCTCAATAAGAGTGAGGAATTTAAAGAGGTCAACGAGAGGTCACAGCTGGACATTTCGGAACCCTACAAAGTCTACCGACTTGTACCATTAAATGAACAAGTTGACACTCACAGTAAGAAAATCTTATTTTTTTAGTAAACTGACAGAATTTTACTCAGCTTTCATGGTGTTGCTAGTGTTAACAAACTATAGGGACAGAATTCCTGATATCTACCAGACTGGTGTGCATTAACTGTGTCCTCTGTAAGCATTTGGACAGTGAATATTTTTTACTTTGGATTGCTACTTTCCCAAGGTTATACAGTGACATACAGTGAAAATGTTAATAGAGCTTCAAAATCCACATCTTTTTTTGACCATGGAGGCAATTCAAGTAAGCTGAAGTCCGGGAAACAAATACTTTTTGGCACCTTTTCTTTTTACAGCGTTTGAGACCGTTAACAGGAAGGGACACGCCAGAGCCAGAGGGATAAAGAGAGTGAGCAGTGGATCAGACAGCAAGGAGGAAGAGGAGGTAACAGTCAAACAGATGAAAGAGGAAGTTAGCGCATCCCTGCCAATCAACATGGTATGTCAGGGCAATTTGACAAATAATTGTTTGGATTTGTCTCATTTTTGTTTGCCAGTTTACAGCACCAATGTACCTTTCTCTAATCAGTCTTTTCAGGAGGATGAGCAAAGTTTTTTGACGATACAGCAAGAGCAGTTTGATCAGTCCCTGGTCATAACGAAGAGTGACGAAAGTAAGTCTAACTACATATCAACTCTAACTCAATCTCTTCCAAAAATATCTGTTGAAAACCCTATTTGTCTTTCCACTGTGTGGAAGATCCAATAGCATGTGTATGTTTGACTTTTGTCTTTCTCTAGCCATCAATGAGATCCAAGTGAACGTCACGATCGAGACTGTCCCTACACCTGGAGGTAATGCACTGATGTTTTGCAGAAAGGAACTCAATCACCTCCTCCTCCTGCCTCTCATTCACTTTTTTGTCTCCCCCTTCAGCACAGGATGCATTTCACATCCTAGTGCAGTATTTGGGACGGGAGGTGCTTAAATGTAACGTGATGGGCAGCGATGTCCGGATTGCCTACCAGCCGTCCTCGCCTGTTCCGCCGACCCCATTGATGGGTAGGTTTCCACGGATCCACCTGCCAGATCCTCCCTCCATCCTGACTTCCAACCCTGACATGGGGCAGCAGCTCCAGGCCCTCTCCACCCTGCTGCCCTTCATGGAGAAGGGGGTAATGCTGACATCCACTAGGACCGGGGTCTACGCAAAACGCTACTGCCAGGGCCGGGTGTTCTGGACAGGGCCACATACAGCAGCAGGACTGCACAAGATGAACCGGGCTGCAGAGCCGGTACGACTCTTTGACAAAGAGGTTTTCAGAAAGGGTGAGTAACACATGGCTAATCACTTTCTCTTGGGTCTGTTGGTGAGGAGTTCAAGTTCATTTTCTTTATATAGCATGTTTACAACAGCCACTAGGCTGACCAAAGTGCTTTACAGAAAGTCATATATCTAAAAAAGAAAGTAATAAAAATTTCTGTGTCACGACACATGGTAACACAAATTTAGGGAAGCCGAAGGACAGGAGTAGCAGGACATAGATCTCTGTTGTGGGGGTGTTTGAGCTTCAGAGGCACAGGGAATTTAGTCAAAATTGAGGGCAAGATGAATGCAACATGTTATCAGAGGACAATTTGTATTCATCAGCCCGGAAGCGGTGCATGGGACGGACTTCGACTTTCCAACATGAAAATGATCCAAAACATAAGACCAAGTTGTCCATTCAGTGGCTACAGCTGAAAAGTTATGTTTTTGGGAGTGGCCACCAGTCTTATGTCCTCTATTATTGAGAAAACCTGAGAATTTACAGGATCTGGAGGCTTTTTGCCAAGAACAATGGGCAGCTTTACCACCTGAGATAATCAAGAGCGTCATCTACAGGCAGGGGTGCCGTATAGGGGGGAAAGTTAGGACAATTCCAAGGGCCAAAAAATAGGTAAAAATTAAAATTACAACAGCTGTGCAGAGGGGGCCCAATTAGATTTTTTGTCATGGGGCCCAAAATTCCTGGCAGTGCCCCTGCAAGCTGTCATTGATGCTAAATGAGGAAAATACACAGCATTAAGTTTGAATGGGGACCATCTCATCATTTTCTTTATTGCTATGTTTTGTTCTATTTTGTGATATAGTTAAATTTGAATCCCATCAAAAATAAAATCACTCACGACCACTGGGCTACAACAAAAACATGTACCTCTGTGTTACAAGCAGTGTTGGGACAAAATGATCAGGTAAATGGAGTTCATATCTTACTGGTGACCATGATTGATATTTTCTTTACTCTTTCTATTTGTTTCATAGGTCACTGTTATATGATCTCCATTTACCTGATAATTTTGTCTTAATTAGGGACTTCCCAAAACTTGTGAACTCCACAAGTAACCTGAAAATTAATCGTAAAAGAAACTTTACCCAACACTGGTTACAAGAGTACCTACGTTGAGAACCGCTGCCACACTGGATTTGGATATTTCAGTTGTCAGTGAATATTGACTCTTTCCTTAGAGCTGGACGAGTTCCGCAGTTTTGGTGGGGTTCAGCCTCGGTGTGACATCACCTTGTGTTTCGGAGAGGAGTTCAGTGACACAGAGGATCCATCAGGGAAACTCATCATCACACAGGTACAATATGACCCCTGTCCATATGCAAACACAATCATCTGCAAACACTTCTGGACACCAGGGGAGATTAAACTACCACTCCCTTATTCTCCAGATAACCCTACCCTGGGCTCAGCGGCAGGTGAAAGAAGCAGAGGAATTTCGTGAAACAATGACCTGCCTCCGTGACTTTGCCACCCAATCAGGAGATGTCACCATCAACTTGGTACCAGTTCCCTATCCCTGATCAAATCACAGGAAACTCTTATTGATTGGTGATTACTCTTTGGTTGAGCCCCCCTAAGAACCAAGTCTTTTCAGACATGAACCACTAAACTCAATAGCACTACATGGAACATAAGTCATGACTTTTGTTAGTCTTATTTGCTCTTCACTAATCCCAAATGTAGATGTAACACTGCTGTTCCAAGTTGTTTAAAAGTCACTTTAAAATTGAGTTCATGGTATTACATTCTGTTACTGTTTATTTAAAAAAAAAACTCCCGTCCCAATTGGTCATATTCAATTCCCCTTGACCTTGCCTTATCGTCAACTCCTCAACGGGTGTGAGATGGCCGAAGGGCACTCATATGGTTCCTTCAACCACATGTCCCTGAGCTGTCCTTTTCTTATCAGACTGTTTTTCCAACAAGGAAGACTAATCAGAACATGTGCTGAAGGATACATTTTCACCACCTATATTTTCGCGATTGAACCCACAAGCGTCTGATCTGGGTACAAGGAGTTGCTGGAGAGCAACATGGCAAAATACGTTAGACTTTATGCCAGGCAGCGTTGTATCAATTTGCGGTGCCCAGGGAAGTCAGCGAAGCCCGGGACATTGTAAGTTTATTGCCCCACGAAGAACAGCATAAATGTTGACCAATTTTTTGTAAGTTGTGTATGAGGAAAAACACCAAAGCAGGCTTGTAAACCATAGTATATTGATGTCAGATGATATGATCATTACCTTAGCAACTAATAATGTTAAGCACATTCCAGAGAGAAGACTAAGCATTATATGTGTTATGTAATGTAGGAAGTGGTGCTTATAAACACAATACTTTAAACTGTTTATAAATGTAGTTTAATAAGTTGATAATAGGTTACAGTAAGAGCAGTGGGATTGAAGGCATAAAACATTGCAATGCCACTGACAGGCTGTTGAGAACAAGCACTGCTTTGTTAGTGGTTGAACGTGAGTTAACTAACAGCAGGGCTGTTGGGCTTGACACAAGGCATATTTATGCACTAAGTAGGAAGACTGAAAACAGCACAGATCTGTCAAACTGTAAATATGTCTGTTATTTATGCATGTTAGTAAATGTCGGCATTTTGTCTGACCGCATTAAAAATCTATTTCATGTTACTACATTCCTTGTGTGCCTGATCTGTTATTTGAAACCTCATTCAAAATATTGGAAGTTTCAGTAGGTTTAAAACAAATCATTGCAACTTTATTTAAATGTAACAATTTATTATGCAAGCTTATTTCAGACATTACCATTGGCTGGTGAGGCCAGCTCTGCTATTTTTGCATTAAGTTTCTGATTTGTCCAGTCCCTAGTGATGTCATCCAAATGGCTGTCAAAATCCACTAATAAAGAGTGATCTCCAGAGTCAAGCAGCTGACTGGCTATTTCCCGAGTCTCCTCCCACTGCCTCAGCATAATCCTAGAAGAAAACAATGACTTTAAGCTTCAGTTAAATCCAACCTACATTGCAATAATAGCTCAATTTCCGATGGTCGAATTAAGTCATAAATATTAAAGTCTATACATAAACTACTTGACAATGGTACAACTTTGAACTATTAAATAGGTGATTTTCATTGGAATAGCAAAGATTTCCAGCTCTCACATGTTTTTGTCTTTGAGAGTCCACCGGGTTTCTTTGCGCTCATACATCAATATGGGAGGAACCCTGTAGTCAGGAGACATCTTTCTTCCATCAACCTGAAAAGCAACACAGGGAACTTAAGAGGTAAAAACAAATGTTCTGTGGTGAGCACGTTCTTTCAATCACACCTTAAAACACAAGTTAAACATAGTGGATGCCTACCATTAACAAAACGGCATTGTTACACTGCTCTGCAATCTTGTCTGCAATCTTCAGCGCACATGGTGTTGGGCTGCCCACGGAGGTAGGGACAAAATGGTCACGTTAGTGTTGACTGCAGAGGACAGATTTGCAGGCCAAATGGGCAAAAATAAACTACATTATCAAAATGTTTTGCATCAAAACATTGGTGGTAGTCAACAGGACAGTGGGAATTACTCCAGCACCCACAATATGATGTGAGGACATAGAGGACATTCACCTGCTGTCTGACACACAGGCATTGGCTTGGTAGTATCCCACAATCCTCTGCTGGGTCTGTGCACACCACACATCAACCTGAAACAAAAGGGGGAATGACACATCACTGAAATTGTAAAAAATGCATGAGTCATGACAAGCCAAGAGACTAAACGATAATGTTAATGGGTCACTCCCAGGTAAGAAGGAAGTTTCTGGGGAATTTTTAAAATGTTGGGAGCGGTCATGACACGGTTACCTGTGTGAGCGCCAGCTGTGTTATGGGGGCCAGAGACAAGTGAGAGTGGAGCAAGGGCACGCATTCAGTCACACACACAGGGCCCCCTGGTGGACTGGAGGACAAGAGCAGCCCATTGACACTGCACCGTGGAAACAGACAGGCGTGCAGGTACATCTTCACATAAGCCAAACAGGACAGCTCAACCTCCCCCATTGCTGTGGAAAAATCTGAAAACATACAACATGGCGCATCGACAGATGGAAATCATATTTACAGTGAAACTGAGTGGTAATCGTAGAAGACAAGTGATAGTAGGAATCCTGATATTAAGTTAGATAATGTATAGTCCATCCCTGTCATAACAATTCAGTATTATCTTTGAAATAATTTTCTATACCTGCTTCAAAACTCAGGAATTATTTCACTTGAATAGAGCCAGTTCCTTTTGGGTAAATGTTGTTTGACTAAACAAAACACATTTTCTCATGGATCTTCCGTCTCTGTGGCAGTCACATGGTCTGTGGGTATTGCGTGTAACTTTCTGGTTCCCCCTTAAAAACAATAATCCTCCGATTTACCCATTTAAAATAAAGGGTTCCAGTCACTGAAGGAAAATCAATTTCCAGTACCTAGAATTCATCAGCCACTTTATAGGTACACCTATCTAGTACCAGGTAGGACCCGCTTTTGCATCCAGAACAGCCTGAATTTTTTGTAGCATGGTATCAATAAGGTGTTGAAACGATCTGGATGAATCTTGGTCCATGTTGACACCATAGCATCATGAAGTCTGCACATTCTTCTTCATGTCAATTCCTCTTCACACCAAAGTTGCTTGGATGTAGATCTGGTGACTGTGCTGGCCAATGGAGTAAGCTGAAGATACATTCTAGTTCATGGAATCAGCTTGAGATGATGCCTGCTTTCTGACATTTTCCTTGTGAAAATATTCATTTGAAACATGTAGTGTGGCCATAAAGGACAGCACACAGCTGTGCCGATTGAAATGTAATTAAATGTGCCATGATGGACATTTTCCTTTGACCTTGCCTCTCTCCAGTTATGATCTCAGCATGGATACTATTGTGTACATTTTAGGGCTGAAAGAGCAAACTGAGACTGTAACTGTATTCTATTTGCCCGGGATCAGTGCGGGTACGTGTCAAGGTCAGTTTTACTGCCTGCAAAACAATTTTTATTATCACAGAATATTCTCATCCTCTAGGGAGTTATGTCTGTCAAAGACAGCATAGATAAACATAGATAGGTCATGCAAAAACCAGTTAATTTATTGTTGTAAGGCATGTGGAATTTATGCATTGGAATGTTTGCTTGAAAATGTGCACAATGAGAAGTGTTGCAAGGGAACTTCTTCTGAAATGTACAGTAGTAATGTGGAAGAAAGGTGTATTTTTGTTGTGTGAATTCTTGATTAAATGTTTTGATTTAAAACACTTCCATAATGTGAATTCATGGAATTTTCCTTTAGGCTACCATATTTTTTGTATTTTACCCAAGTCAGTTTATTTATAATAATAATGCTAGGTCACTTCTTAAATTAGACACACAAATCTCTCTCTGTAGAAAATCAATGTGTCATTTGTCATGACTATGTGATTTCCTACCGGTGTGCTTAAACGGTCATACGCACATTCTCAATTCAGTTCGTAAGTACAAATTTAGTATTGTTTCTATGCACTCTTGATAAATGAGGCCGCAGGTGTCTTCACATGTGGGATCATCTGAGACCGGCCATCCTGACAGCTCATGTACCACTCAAGGCTTTTCACAAAAATTGTCAGAAAATGTCTCTGAGACGTTCAGATTCGTGCTGGGTGTCCTCACCAAGGCTTTGAGGTAGCTGGGCATTAAAGGGACACTCCAGACCTCAAAATTCTAGTCTAGCTAGTCACTTTTTACTTCACTGGTAGAATTTTTGAAAACTACAGGGGAGGGGCTCAGTTGACTTATCTTGTTATCATCACGACCCTGAATCGAGTTGATTGGTTAATAAAACTGCATACTTTGTGCAGGAATACTACTCTATGCCTTCTTCAATTAGATTGCTATATATATGAAGAGATAGAGCTGGATTTTTCAACAATGGAGAGTGCAAGTGAGAAAATACCTGAAGAGCTGGACGGTTTCAACTTTGATCAAGTATTACTGATTGGTAATACCAGACCATACATTTGAGCTGGAATACAGTGAAGAAGAAATATGTGAAGGGCTCCTGCCGAACCTCTATGAATGTTGACAAGATAAGTGATATAGAAGTATCGTGGTGAGTAATGATTGAAAGTGTCTGTTGAAAGTAGGGCTGGGCACCGAAAATCGATACTTTTATGGCACCGACCGAAAAACTCCAATACTATCAAGTATCGAAAAAATATTTATCTTTCGATGCCAAATTTCGGTTCCAAAAGCGTCTGTGAGCCAATAATCATTTAGCATACTTGCGTGTAACGACATAGTCACCTGCGATTGGCTATCTAACGCAACTTAAAACAGTCATGTGAACGAGACAGACACCACCACCACGCAGAGGATTTCTGAAGATACTTGCAGTCGTATAC